>LPNX011194764.1:396850-457547 GCA_001517045.1 Pseudotsuga menziesii | reverse complement strand
AATTTTATTTATAGTCAATTTAGAAAAGTAACTCAACCATGGTTATTTATATTGTGCATAAAAAGTAGTGTAGGAGATGAGTTGTCATATATACCTACCAAATAAAACCCCTAACTCATAATATTTTAATATATCTTATATTTTTGTAGTACATCTCTTAGGAGGCCCATTTTTGACCTCAAATTCTCTCTAATGNAAAGACCAAGCTCTGGTTGCTGGAGATTCAAGGGTGGATTCAAAAGGAAAGAAGAAAGCTAAGAATCCACCTGAGCAAAAGAGAGACAAGAACAAGTCTCTAGAGGAGCCTCAAAGCTCCAAGAAGAACCCCTAGAAGAAGAAGAACAAAGGAGAAATGAGCAAGTGCGCATACTGCAGTAAGGGAAATCATCTTGAAAGCTCCTGCATGAAGATGCAAATTGACAACTCCTGGAGAAGAATGTCATCTCCCTTCCTGACAGCTCAAAGAAGAGAGAAGGAGGATCAAATTCAGAATACAGAGAGAGAGTTCATGCATTGGTTACTGGCACATCAAGCTCACCTAATTTCATCATTGATTCTAGAGCTTCAAGACATATGGTTTCGACCAAGGAGGCATTCACCTCACTTGACATGTCGAAAGGTCCACNATGTTCTAGGTCTTGCCTCTAACCTCTTATCAATGTATCAGATGACCCACACAAGGTCTCCAAAGAAGGTCATATTCTCCCCTGATGAAGTTGAGATCATAGATATCTCAAGTGGTAAAGTCGTTGCAAATCATACTTCGAAGGTATACATGTTCTCACACTTCTAACCCTACTGAAACCCCTCTGCTCTTCTGATTCATGCTAATGAGGCAAGCAATCTTTGGCATGAAATATTTGGCCACCTAAATTACAAGTATCTTTCTGATCTTAGTGAAAAATAAATGGTCATAGGGTTACCAAAGATTAAGTTTTCCAAAGGAGTCTGTCAAGGTTGCATCTTAGGAAAACACCCAGAGCATAAATTTGAGAAAGCTAGTCATGAGAGAACCTCTACACCTCTTGAGTTGATCCACAGTGATTGCTGGCCCATTTCCTCATATGTCAATGAGTCAAGCCAAATATGCATTGACATTCATAGATGACTTTTCCAGGTACTGTTGGGTTTACTTCCTGAAACACAAGTCTGAAGTTTTTGGCCTCTTCAAAGTCTTTAAGGCTTTGGTTGAAAATTAGTCTGGGAGGAAACTCAAGGTCCTCAGATCTGACAATGGTGGTGAGTATGTCAAGTCTGAGTTCATTCAATATTGTGCAGATGCAGGTATTCATATGCAACATTCTATCCCTTACACAGCACAACAGAATGGTGTTGCTGAGAGGAAGAACAGATCACTGAAAGAGATGGCAACATGCATGATGGAGGCTAAGACTTTGCCACCAAAGTTTTGGGCCGAAGCTATAAACTATGCAGCCTATATCCAGAATAGTGTGCCTCATAAACAACTTTATGGTATGACTCCTTTCGAAGGATGGAGTGGGAACAAGCCAGATGTGACCCATTTCAGGATTTTTGGCTCAAGGGCTTGGGCTAGAATTCCAACAGAAAAGAGGAAGACTTTGCAGCCCCAAATCCAAGAGTGTCTATTTGTTGGGTACTTTGAAGATTAAAAAGGGTACAAGCTGATAAATTTGAGCACAAACAAAGCCTTCATTGAAAGGTGTGTTCAGTTTCAAGAAGAGCCCCTAACAGTAGTGGAAGTTGGAGAATCCTCTTCACCACCAGAACCACTGAATGTAAGTGAAGAGATAGTTGAACTTTCTGATTCTGATATGTCTGATAATTATGATTTAATTGCAGATAATAACAGTCCTACAAGACCAAAATGGGCAGCAAATACCATTCATGCAGCTGGAGAACTAGATGGAAATCCTAACGATCCTAGGAGGATTAGATCTCAGTTTGAGAGTGCTCTGTGCATGAAAGATACCATGTTTGCAGAGAAATGCTATCTTATGGTTGAATCAGACCCATAGAAATATGAAGATGCAACAAATTATCCAATATGGAAAACATCCATGAAAGAAGAGTTCATCTCACTCCAGAAGAACAACACTTGGGAGCTAGTAGATCTTCCCCCAGGGAGGAAGCTAGTTCAGTGTAAGTGGGTTTACAAAACCAAATTTGCTGCTGATGGTTCACCTTTGAAATACAAGGCCAGATTGGTAGCCAAGGGCTACTCACAAGTACATGGCATAGACTACAATGAGACCTTTGCACCAGTGGCAAAGATGGAATCCATCAGGCTAGCCTTAGCCATTGTAGCTTCGAAGCAGTGGGAGGTACATCACATGGATGTGAAGTGTGCTTTCCTGAATGGAGATATCACTGAAGAGATTTACATGCAACAGCCTCAAGTATTTTCTACTAATCCATCTCTTGTGTGCAGGTTAATGAATTCATTGTATGGGCTTAAGCAAATCCCCAGGGCTTGGTATGCCAAGATTGATAGCTTTTGGCTATCACTGAATTTTGTTCGATGCAAGTCAGATCCAAATTTCTATCTAAAGCTGATTCATGGTTCATTAATGATCATTGTTTTGTATGTAGATGACCTTCTCATTATAGGAAGCTCAAAGGATGAAATTGTTTCCTTGAAGGATGCAATGAACCATGCCTTCTCAATGACTGATTTGGGCTTATTGAGCCAATTCTTGGGGCTCAAGATTGCTCAAACCAAAGAAGGAATCAAAGTACATCAGTCCAAGTATGCCTTGTATTTTCTGAACAAATTCAATGTGAAGGATTGCAAGCCAAGCAAAACTCCTTTCCTTTCAGGAGTTAAGCTTGAAGAAGCTGATTCTTCACCTATGGTAAACAATACACTGTATAGGCAATTGATTGGATGTTTACTGTATATTACACATACTCGACCTGATATTTCTTATGCAGTAAGTGTGGCTTCAAGATACATGGATCAGCCTCATGAGATCCATTGGAGAGCATCCAAAAGGATCCTTAACTTTGTTCAGGGAACAAGGACTCATGGGATCTTCTATAAAGCTAAATCTGATCTTGATTTGATTGGGTTTACTGACAGTGATTGGGCAGGTGAAAACACAGATTGAAAGTCAACATCAGGATATGTGTTCATGCTTGCTGAAGGACCAATTAGCTGGTCAAGCAAGAAACAGAGTGCCATTGCACTCTCATCTACATAAGCAGAGTACAGAGGAGTTGTAAATGCAGCAACTCAATGTTTATGGTTGCAAGGGTTACTTGGTGAGTGTGGCTTCGAATCAGAATACTCAACTACTATCTATTGTGATAATTAGAGTACCATTCAAATCTACAATGATCCAGTTCAGAGACAAAGAACCAAACACATTGAGATCCATATGCACTACATCAGACAGCTTGTGCATGATGGCACCATTCACCTACTCTTCTGTTCATCTTCAGAACAAGTAGCAGATATCTTCACCAAAGTTTTTTGTGAGAAGACATTCATCAATCTCAAATCATAGCTGGGGATTGATGATCATGCTTTGAAACATGAGTGATGACAAGATTTCAAATTTTGTTTTACTGTCCATGTTTAAGGGAGGATTTTTCCCACTGGGTTTTTGCCTCTTTCCTTGGTTAAATGGACATGCAGTATGTAAAGGGTGACTAAGCCTTGTTGCTAGGACCTATAATTTTATGATATTTTACTCATAAGTCAGGCTTAAGGGGGGGTGTTAGAATAATCAACCCATAGTTAGCTACCTTAGACATTAATTAATCCAATTTGTGTCTTATTTGCCTAGTTTCAATATTCCACCTTATGCAAGTTGTCCTCCACACATCCAAAGTGGTCAAACTTGCTAAATTTGAGTCATGGAGTGCTTGGGAAACCACTTGCAATCAAATCTGCTTTATTCCTGGCCTTCCTAGCACATGTCTACTTTTTCTGCTTTATTGCCTGCTTTTTCTGAGTTTTAAGGCAATTGGGAAAGTTTGACTAGGTGAAGTTAACTTGTCTTTTGTCCTCATCATCCTCCACTCTTTTCTCCTATGAAAATCATGTATTATTTGTCCTTCCACCATCTATTAGCTTGCCTAATTGATTTTTCCAATTCGTGATCTCCTAGACAGATTTGGAAAGTGCTTTATGCACCTATGGGGGATTTGCTTAGATTTAGTAAGCCTGCTTTTGACCAAATTCGAATGGCATCCTTATGCATTCGAATCTCTCATGTAATTATTTATTGTGGCAGCCTATGACTTCACAGGGTTGGCTATTGTACACTTATTCAATACAGACT
Source organism: Pseudotsuga menziesii (assembly GCA_001517045.1). Taxonomy (NCBI): domain Eukaryota; kingdom Viridiplantae; phylum Streptophyta; class Pinopsida; order Pinales; family Pinaceae; genus Pseudotsuga; species Pseudotsuga menziesii. The sequence continues at coordinate 453,279 of LPNX011194764.1, read as the reverse complement.
AGTGTTCTTCTCCATACTCAGTCTCCTTTGTGAGTAATTTGCATGTGTAATTGGCAATTTTTGTGAGTGTAATTGTTTTAACACCTGGGTTCAATTTCCACAGGAACCCACACTGAGTCATGGGAGTCTGGCCATTAGTTCACCCTAGTCTATGTTGATTTAGCTTCCGATGGGCATCAGTTAGTTCATCTCCATTTATCCTAGAACCAAATTTTCATGAATTAAGCAGGTTATGTGCCTTTTCCTACCTACCTAAACCAGTTAACTGATTGTGAACTGATTTAGTTGTCCCGAGTTAAACTAGTGAGTCTCCAATGGTGATTTTCCCACAGTTACTGATATCTAGAGTCAATCCAAGTCATGGAATTCGAATCACACCTAGTGGATTCAAATTTCCTTATTTGTATAATTGACGTATTACATTAATGAATATGAGAGTTATGTTATGTTGACCAATTTTTTCCTCTTGGATGTTTAATTTCACCATGATTGTTTGATCATTGTACATGAATTTATTCTTCCTCCTTCAGTTTTCTTTCACAGTGAGGTTCAATACACACTGAATATCCCAAATATTTTCTAAATTAAAGATATACAAGAGGGAGGAAAAGTATAGAAATAGTCAAAGGAGCCAATGCCTCCAAAATTGGTCATTACTAAGCCATAAATTATTTATCATTGAATCACATCTTTCTTCATTCAAGAAATATGTTAGCATTTATACCCTATTCGACCTCTTTTTTAATTTAATTCATGGAGAAATCACAGTTTCAGTTCATTACCCTAAGTTTCCATGCTTCAAAAGTCTATTGAATGTGCCTAAAATTTATAGTAGGAGGGTTTATTCCTAGGGAACATTCAAAATATGGCCTAATGTTTTCCTTAAAGGAAATGTGTGCAGATTGATTATTACATCGAAGCAATACCCTTTTTTGTGAAAGGAAAATTTTCTTTCTCTTCTATAAAACTCAAAATGTGACCATGCATGCTAGAAATCTTATCTCCAATAGATAGATCTCTCATGTCTCTTAATTTTATTCTAGATTTTTTTACCATCATCATTAGTTTCCATTATAACCTGATCAACACTCTCCTTTTCAGTGTGATTTATTTTTGGGTTTAAATTTGCATCAGATGGATGCAATCCCACCTTCATAATCAAAATATCACCACTATAGAGATCTAAATAAATGAATGAAAATCCAACTGCATCAATATTTTTGATTACTTTCAAATTTCCTAGTTGAGGTTACCAAAGTCTACTTCTAATCTTGATGAAGAATCATTGTTAGTGTGATTCTTATAATGGTCTATCTCAAATAATAAGGTATGAAAATGAATTGATCGGAATAACCCACAATTTATTGAAGCATGGTTAGTTACCAAATAATATTCCTGGTTATATCCATAATGAATGTTGACAACAACAATGGAGTTTTGACTATTATATGACAACCTCTTAACAATTAGGGATATGATTGATGTAGTTAGTTAGAGTTTCTTCAAGTGAATAATCAATATTTATATGGTTTAGAATGGAGTATTTTAGGGTCCCGAGTAGTTTTAGTCCTCATTCTATGAACTAATTCGAATTACTCTTATCTCATAATATAGGTCTAATACTTGTGTAATTGTTTAATACCGTTGAATAAACCGATTTCAGTTTTGCTTTAAAAAATATTTGATATGGGTCTAGAACTCACTTGGGTGGATCCCACTCAAGGTGAGATTATAAGAACCCATTCTATTATGTTTCCATTTCTATTTAGACAAGTTACTTGCATTCCCAAAGATGATTATTTTCATTCACTTGGGTGTATTGTCACGTCCCCACCCGTCATACCGACGATGGAGAGGACGTGACTATGAAACTGCTGCTATCAAACACGAAATCTAACCCTATGAACATAAAAACATAAACATAAGTATAAAACATGAAATTTACAGTGGAAGCAAAAACATTCAAGCATTCATCATGTTCATATTAATTGATAAAAAAATAGTTTGCAGAGATTAAGCACAAGAATACTTATCTTGAAATGAAGCTGGTCCGCAACTAGCCATGTTGCTGCAACATTCCACCCAACTGTAGGCCAGTGTGCTCATCAATATCTCAGCATCACTGCCACCCCCAAGCTGGGCATGATTCCACAAGGCACTAGGGAACAACAGGCTCACTCATAGCCAAAACCATACATCCACAATCAAGCCAACACATGATTTGGTTTCACAGACTGTCTAGCCAAGCCAATAAGGAAATTGGGTTTCATAGACTGCTAAGGAAACAACCCAACAACATAGGGTTTCCTTGGACTTACTCAGCAAATCCACACTTTGCATCAAACACACAATCAACCAATTAAAAAAAAACAACCATACACAACTGTTGGGTATGAACAGAACGTTTCTGGGAAACCAAAATGAAATGTCTGAGGGGAAAACAACCTTGCATGAAAAATATGATTCCATAAAATGTTCAATGGTTCCGCTGAGGTAAAATTACCTCTACTCTCCCTCATATTGTAGATCTGAATTTAGGAAAATGTCCATGGCACCACGGGAGCAAAAATGACCTCCCCAAACCCACGGATTGTGAATCTCCTTAGGCCATTTGCACAACAACAACAAAATGGATTTCCTAGCTTGGGGAAAGTGAGGGAAATGCAGAAAACATGAGGGAAACTCCCAACTTGCTCACAGAGGAAAAAAAACGACCCCAAACCCCAAAATCGTGGCCCACTCCTTCTCATTCACTCAAAAACACAGAAAACAAATTATGAGCATGGGAAAATGAAGAAAACAACCCAAATCGTGAGGGAGACAAAAAATCCCCCCAACAAACACTGGAACATGAGTCACTCCTGCATAGGCACTCAGCATTACAAAAAAATGTCTTCCCCAACCATGGAGAAACATGGGAAAATTGCAAAATCGTGAAGGGCATATATTAGCCCCCTTCATGCTATGTGAGAGAGCCCATGTGAGTGTGGATGGGTGAGGAAATGAAAGGCATGGGTGCATAATGGATTGGGAATTCCTTCCCAAGCTTTTACTTTCCCCACAAGTCAAAAACACACTTTCCAAAAATGGGTGGCTTCCCAAATTCGAATTCGGCCTCCATACCTTTCCCATCCCTGTAGAAATTCTAAAGCCTTGATGGCATAATGAATTTTATAAACTGGCTAAGGATCTAGGCACACAATTAACCTCACATAGAATTGTAGAGAATTAGCATAAGGAGAGAAGAAGAAGAATTAATGAACACACATTAATGAATGATCAATAAATGATAATTAATATTATTACATAGGTAATACATCCTTATAAAGGAGAAAGGAGTTGCATGAAGACAACTCAAGCTAGCTCATAAAGCAGGCTTACTAATTATGATAAACCCCATAGTTGACTAAAGCACTTTCCCAATCTACCAAGCACCTCACAAATTAGCAATAACATGTGTGAGTGATAATGAGTGAAGGAAAGGCTTGCTAATCTAGAATATGGAGAGAAAATAATGGAGGATGGGTTGGCAACAAAAGCTGCCAGTTTCCTAGTTGACTAGCTTTACCTTATCCATAGAAAAGCAGGATAAAGCAAAAAAAGCAAAATAAAGTAGATTCTGTTGTAAAGCGCAGTTACCAATTATGGATAGCCAAAAAGTAGTCAAGATCAACCCAAAATCAGAAATAATTATTCCTAGGATATAGATGGCAAGTGTTGACTCTAAGGTGCAAGTGGCTTCCAACTATCTAAGCTAGTGGGTAGGAAATTAATCAAAATAATGATTAATTATTTTATGAGTGGGTTTATTATATTCCAACACCCCCTTTAAGCCTGACTTTATGATGATATCCCTAAACTAATCAGAAATATATATGCCTATAGGGCCCAGCAATAAAGCTATGGTCACCCTTTTACAATTTATCTTGTCCAAAGAAATGAGGAAAGAGGCAAAACCTCAAGGGGAAAATCCTCCCTCAAGAAAGGACATGAAAAGTAATACCAAACATGCTGAACTGCTGGTGTTGTTGCTGCTCCAAACTAAGTGCTGATGTCTGGAGGAATCTTCTTCTTGGGAAGAAGATAAATCTGCTCACCTGGATCAAGGACATCTGTAGGACCATGTAGAACAACTGAGATCCAATGATGTGAAGGCAATACTGAAGGATCTTGAGACTTGTAATCAGCTCCAAGATGATGAGATGACTTGAACTTCGAACTAGTAGAGATGAACTGAGCTCCATATAGGTGAAATAACTGTCCAAGCGAATGTATACTATCTCCATCTTCATTTACACAAAGAGGATGCGTGTAAGTGATCTTGTAGGAACATAGAGAAGGCATAGGATCAAAGAGTGCAAATGAATGGGCTCCATGGGTTGATCTATCTTCCAAAGAATCCAAGAGATCACAAATAAGCACAACACTAGACTCATGTGAATATACTGGTAAAGAATCCTCTATGGTAGAAGTATGAGAGGAGGAAAGATAGTGATGTTCAAAATCTTCAAGGAGGCTCTGAGAATGAGTGCCAAGAACAAAGGAGGAGCTGTAGAAGCACATGGGATCAAGTATGGTAAGTGGAAAAACACTAGAAGGACTTGATTTGGCTAGGCAAACATCTTGGAAGTCACTGGGTTGCGCATCACCAAGAAGAGAGGCATGCACAAAGTGTGAGAAGTCTGGCATATGGATCTAAGAATCCATGATAGAATACATATAGAACACTGAATGTGTGAGTGAATCATCAATAGCAATAGCAGCTCCATTAGTCACTTCTTTTTCATCAACAACATCATAAGAAGGTGAATCAAGATCTTCTACTTCAAGAGACACAGAAAAAGATGGCTCTTCAATATTTTCTTCTTGATTGAAAGAGGAAGCATTCGAATCAAAGAGAGTAGTAGCAACAAGAACTATATGAGAAACTTCTTCTTCATGATCAAATTCATCAGAGACTGTAGAGGCCGAGACATCTTGAGAGAGAGAAATCCTTGAGGAGCTAGAGGCACTCTCCACATAGCTATAAGGATCCTCATTGTCCTTTCCCAAAACTCTATCCAATGTTGTCCAGAGATCCTTTGGGTAATCAACAGAATCAATAAGGTAGCGCATGCATGGAGAGATATCTAGACAAATAGATCTAATTTCTCTATCATAGTCATTCAACCAGTCACTTGGCTCTTCATAAGATTCTTCACCAGCTCCAATAGATATCTCATAGAGACCTTGTCTCTTTAGATATGAAATCATATTCAATTTCCACTCTGAATAGCTTATGAATGGAGAAAGAAGAGGAACTAATACTCTTGAATCCATTCGAAGTTGAACCTACAAAATAAACCTGCAAATCTGAAAAGGAGGATTAATTAATGAACTCTCAAATATCTGATATCATGTAGAGATTTGATATCCTCAGCTCTGATACCATGTAGAACTTGAACTTTGAGAACCTTAGCTCTAATACCATGTATAAATTCTAAAGCCTTGATGGCATAAGGAATTTCATAAACTGGATAAGGATCTAGGCACACAGTTAACCTCATAGAGAATTGTAGAGAATTAGCATAAGGAGAGAAGAAGAAGAATTAATGAACACACATTAATGAATGATCAATAAATGATAATTAATATTATTACATAGGTAATTCATCCTTATTAAGGAAAAAAGGAGTTGCATGAAGACAACTCAAGCTAGCTCATAAAGCAGGCTTACTGATTATGATAAACCCCATAGCTTACTAAAGCACTTTCCCAATCTACCAAGCACCTCACGAGTTAGCAATAGCATGTGTGAGTGATGATGAGTGAAGTAAAGACTTGATAATCCTAGAATATGGAGAGAAAATAATGGAGGATGGGTTGGAAACAAAATCTACCAGTTTCCTAGTTGACTAGCTTTAGCTTATCCATAGAAAAGTAGGATAAAGCAGAAAAAGCAGAATAAAGAAAATTCTGTTGTAAAGCGCAGTTACCAATTCTGGATGGCCATAAAGTGGTCAAGATCAACCCAGAATCAGAAATAAATCATTCCTAGGATATAGATGGCAAGTGTTGACTCTAAGGTGCAAGTGGATGCCAACTATCTAAGCTAGTGGGTAGGAAATTAATCAAATAATGATTAATTATTTTATGAGTGGGTTTATTATATTCCAACAATCCCAATGCAATAACTTCCTTTACCAACTTAGATGACTGGGCATAAAAGACAAAAAGGGTAGTTGACCATTTTATGTGTTTCCCCCATTAAACATTGGCTCATCCCCATTGGCTCAAGGGTCCCCCCCCCACCCCATTCCTTGTGAAATCATGCCCCCATCTCTTTAACGTTGTAGCACATAACTAGTTGTGGTATTTTTATTAGTTTTCATTTTACATGATGTCTCAAACATATTGTGCATGGCTAGCACATAAACCATTGGCATTGATTTTAATTACCGAAACATAAAATACTAAATCCATGGCGGGGCCTTTTCCTTGAGCTCCACACAATGATTTATTAACGCTTTTTACATCATATGCAATTCAATACCATGGGGTCAAAACCGGGGTGTTACATGTATGGAGTCTAAAGGAAGCCACAAGGGCTGAAAATAACACATGTAAACAATAACAAAAAACTCCTTCATTTCCTTAAATGAACTATGACCAAATTTGTATGGTGAAAATATTATTCTAGTTGTTTGAAACCTTGAAAGTTAAAAATTCAAGTCAAAACTAGAGAGATAAAATGAAATTGCATCTATTTCACAATTAGGAATGAAGCTTACACATGCTTTAATGGTGAATTTATAAAATAAATTTATGGTATAAATTTAGCTTCAACCTTATAGATGGTATAAATTCAAATAATTTCTTGATGTTTTGGTGTCAAAATTTATTGTAAGTAGTCTTACAACTTGTTCAAGAGAATTCCTTATGAAATGGATTGTTATTTCATGTTGTAAAATTGTTAAAATGGCTAGAGAGGGCATTGATCCATGAAAAGAAACATTCTTTATATATATATATATATATATATACACTTATATTTCTTACCATTCAAGCTTGATTCGATCATGGTAAGCCTATTTGTGTGTGGGGATATTGATCCTTTCCTTGAACCATTAAAATGTGAATGTTTTAAATCTTATATAATGAAACTTATGAGTGTTATGACCAAGATTTATTATTTCAATTTTTTTAGCAAGAAAGCACTATGTCAAAAGCTTACTTGAGGCTGCAATCAAGAGGCATTTTTCTTGCTTAGGACATTGTTCAATTTTCAACAAATATGCCTTCTTTAGTACATTGATTCAAGTAAGAAACCATAGTGGCAATGATCCTTGCCTAGGAATCCTCCCTCAATACATAGAAATGTTTTTCCAACCCCTTTTCATTCAATTCGTGCTCATAAAAATTGTTTAAGTATTGGATCCTTCACCAATTCAAATCCATTATCAAATCTTAGCATGTTGGACAAGAAGGAACCATGCCAAGACTAACTTGAAGCTACAAATCAAGTGGGCATTAATATTTACCAAAATTTTTTAATCCAAAACAGGTATGCTTACCATATTATGAAACTTGATCTTACAGCAATGAACATATTCATTCTCAACAAAAATATGGTTTAAGCATATGGATCCTTGATCAATTGAAAATTATCTAAACCTTTACAACAATATATTAATATTTTTGTATCTCAAAAGGAGAAAGGTACAAATATTTATAGCCATGCCTTGCCTTTTCTCAACCAATAAATATTCACATTGCAATATAATTTGAGAAAGGTTTTGGTTTCATACTCAAGGTTATATGACAAATAATGGCTTAATATTGAAACAAGATTCATTTGGGAAATCATGCTACAATATGGAATGAGAAGGAAAACAAACTTTGAATAGGAATTCTCACTTTTCACATAAAAATATTCCTACCATTTTTTTTTTGTTTAATCCCTTTGTGGTGAGCATGTTGATTTCCAACATAATGTTTAAGGATTGGAAACAAGAGATGAAGGATTTATGCCTCACAAAATGTTGGTTTAAATCTTGTATTGAAATATAAGGCAAATGAGGCCATTAATGACGCCCCAAAACACCAAATGTGACCTACCAATGGTATCCTTGGCATATGAGTGGGGATGCTGGTGGTTTTAGGATGTTCTCATGGACTCAAAATGGTACTATAGTAGGGTATTGGAATGAAAATGGAGCGTTTTGGTCATGATTAGGTATTATTTCACATGTTAATATTTCTATCCTAGGGCCTAGATTTCTTGTCATCACTTTCTTTACCCAAATATGTAGGTGACCACAACAAATGAATGAAACTAAGGTTTTTTGACATAGTAAAACCTAAAATAAATGACCAATAGGTTTCCAAAATGTACCCACTAGTTTCACATGTTAAGATAGCCATAACCTTGTAATATGAATATATAGGATCTCCTTGAGCATAGTTAAGATTACCATCACCGCATATTGACGTTTCATATGTTTTTTGATGTTAATGGAAGGCACAACCAAATAGATACATGTCAGATCTATATTAGGATAAATATGGTTGTCCTAAAGATAGAGGAAAAGATGAAGCATCAAGCAATACATCAATATCAACTAGAGGTAACAATGTTAGAAGATAATTATAAAAACATATGATATGTTTTTGGTTGAAGGAGGGTTGTGCTCTTATGAAAATGAGTCCACCAAAGACAAAGAAGTTCCATTGATTTACATACATTATTTGAATAATTGGGAATCAAAAAAGTTCTTGAAATAAATATGGATTTCAATATTAATGGAAGAATATATCAAATTTCTCCATCTACTTTGCATGATCTGGGGCTCTTTACAATGGATGATGTCACTAGTAAATTTGAACCCAAAATATGATGACATATTTGTCTGAATTTCGAAAAGACTCCAATAACCTATGATAAGGTTGATTATTTTTAAATGTCGCTTGTCTTGAGTCGAATATCCGACGACCTAAACAATACATTGTAAATATGACCACAATTAGTTGCATTTCTGACAGGTAAATCTAATGGTAATATGTTAAATCTCTGACACATATCTCGTCGATTAACCAAATTACATCTCTAGTACCATCGTCTAAAATGAGATGAAATCCAGGTCGATTAACCGACAATACAATCCAACCACGTTGTCGATTAACCAGCATAAGTTTCGTCGATTAACCACCTTAAATATCTAAAACCATCATCATAAATGAGACGGAATACTAGTCGATTAACCGAGAATACAATCCCGCCATGTTGTCGGTTAACCAACATAAGTTTCCACCAGTGGCGTTGAATAACAGATTTTCGGTAGTCGGAGATGTGATGGACATGTCAACACAAAACTGGAAAATATTCAACGTCTTTGTCATTGGTTGTATGGAAACCTTGTCGTATATATTAATTTTTTTAGTCGGAAATGCGACGATTGTTTTTAATTTAAAAAAATTATATGCCCATCTTGAAATGTAGACCCATGTGTGATAATATCTCATGAAAACTGATACTTTGTATCAAACATGCGTGGGTGTATATTTCAATACGGGCATGGAATTAACTATTATAATTATTGGAAATCAATACCTCTGTATCCATTCTAACACACATGTTGTTTAGTCTCATTTAAATGTATCCTTAAACATCAACACTGACAGAAACTAGTTGATAATAGAATCTAGGAACTACAGTAAATAAATAGAGATCACTGACCCACTCTACAGTTCTTTTAAGAAAAACATCGGGATGACATGTTGAGAGAGGTAATAGAAATCTAAAATTATTATAGATACTATCTACAATTACCATAAGTAAACATAATTGTTCATGTTTTGAAACCAAACAAAATATAACTTTTGGACCTTCCAAAAAAATAATGTGTACTTACCAGTAATTATATAATGTAACTGTCCACAAGAGAAGGCACCATCTGTTATGTCAAAAAGGTCTATAGTTCCCTTCTTAAAGACAATGGAAATTATTTATTGATATGAACCTACTGCAACACATACAACATCATATAGATCTAACCATATTTTATCTCTGATGCCATCCATTTGCATCAAACCCTTATTATTTGTTGAACATAATAGAACATGTCCATCACCAAAAACCACCACTAGAAGTCTCAGTGCTAGAGAAAGTTCAAGGTATGAGATACTAGGGAAGCTATCCACGTTCTTTTCAATATGGCATGTTGAGTTTTTTAAATTTAATCTAGAGTGAATTGAATAGCCATTATCTGAGGAGTAAACATCGCCTTGTGCAGAGACAGGATCTTGACGAAGATAAGAATCCCCTATAGATTGGATAAAAATAGTCAAAATAAAAAGGAAACATATGGACAAAAAATTCATAACATCAAACCTATAGATTATATCTAGCAATAAAAGGAAAATATATGGTCAATGATGAATCAAAAGTATTAACTATAAATAGTTTATATAAATGTATAAAAAGGAAAATCTATGGTATCTTTTACTATAAACTATATATGATACCTCACCATTCCATGTTAAAATATGGAAAAATCTATTTCAAATGCCCAGATGAATATGCTTCTTGTCACTAACAAAATTGCTTCTGCAACATCCAAAGCGAACAAATAAATGTTTATCACCAAGTTCTACATAAATATTGCAAACAAGAAAAATGTGTATAAATGAGGGTGTTGCTAATACTTTACACCTCAAAAAGATGGGAAGAGAGATTCATACATTGTGTCATTATCACTAGAAAAATGTGCATTCTTACTTGAAATGTACTTAATATTTACAAGGGATAAACCATAAACCTCTTTCCCTTCAAGGAATAGTAGTTGTTCAGAAGACACAACTTTGTAAATGTGGAAGAAATGGGATGATTTCTGTGGATAAATTAACATAATTTAGCTATGTCAAGACACTCCATATGTAATATCTTCAATTTAACAAATGTTAAAGTTTTGGTTAGGTTAGGGTTTGATATGCAGAAAATCAAATTTTTTATACTTTCATGCATGAGACAAAACTGAAGCAAAGCTAGATTCAAAACAGTACTGATGTAATAAATTTAAAACATAATTTTCATCTCTTTTAAGTCTAACACTCCAATGATCACTGTGTTAAAGTTGGTCATTGAGATGATTTACCAATATCGATGTACAAAACATAAACCGTAACAATATTATAACAAAGTTAAACTAATAGCAATGTACAAGAAATAAAGCAGTAATAGCAGTACTAGGAAAAAATTAACAAAGAACAGTGATAATGCTGGTGTAGGACTGTTTTGAATCACCCTTATCTTAGATACTTTTAGTTTTAGATATTGTCATTGAAAGGACAAGTCACAAGTGGAACAAATGACATACCTTGAGAGAGAAAGGGTTAGGAATGAGGTTATACACACACAGTAGCAACCAATATGAATTAGCACGGTGTTCCCTAAATCTTGTATGTATTTTGGATCTCCATCATTTTCTTTTTCCAAAAATAAATCAGTATATTCTATATTTCAATTTTTGAAATAAAATAAGACATTCATATAGTCCGAGGTGGACTCACAAGAAAGGAGTCTATAGTTGATCCTTAACATAGTGCAGAAATAAATAGTCCTATGTACTTAAAAACTAAAAGGAAGCACCCTTCAAAGGACAAGACACATGAGTTTGGTTATTCTAACAACAACATGTAATAATTCATATGAAACATCTCTTACAAAAGGCCTAATACAATAATTCCTTTTTGAAATATGTTGGTCTAATCACTAAATCACTCACAAGCATCCTAGGCATTAATTTTCCAATACTTTAGTCAATTTTCTGAAACCCCATTTTGGAAAACTAATAACTTCACCCTTATACACTGTTTGGACAAACTAATCATATGGTTAGATGCACATATAAACATTCTAAAGTCCTATATTCTCAAAATAAATTAATCATTCAAATAGAGAGGATGGCATGCATTTTCTTGAGACCACTTAGTCGGTTTTAGCAACAGATTTTATACTTAGTCAAATTGTGTCATCTCCAGGGTGGAGTTTTTACTTCACCAAAATAATGAAACAATGAAACAAAATTATGTAATACATCTAATTGATCAAAACAAAACTGGTTTCACCTTCATATTCAACATCCTCTTACCTAAGCGTGCATTTCATTGAACTGAGCAAAATAGCCTGAAACCCCATCTTAGAAGACCTATAGCTTTGTCTTCAAGCACTCTTTAGGAAAACTGAGATCATGGTCAAATAATAAATTCAACAATATATAACATGATACTCACATATAATTTTATCATTAACCTATGAGATATGGCAGGAATTTTCTTAGGGAAACTTAGACTAATTTTCCAATACTTAACAAAACTGGTTTTAGCTTCATATTCAACATACTCTTACCTAGGCGTGCATTTTACTGAACTGAGCAAAACAACCTGAAACCCCATCTCGGAAAATCTATAACTTCGTCTTCAATCACTCTTTAGGAAAACAAAGACCGTGGTCAGATAAACACTTCAACAATACATAGCATGATACTCACGGATAATTTGTATCTTTAACCTATGAGATATGGTGGGCATTTTCTTAGGGCAACTTAGACTAATTTTCCAATACTTTAGTCAATTTCCTAAAACCCCATTTTTCCAGACCTATAACTTCACCCTTAGATATTGTTTCAAAAAAGAAATCATATGGTTAGATGCTCAGATAAACATTATAGAGGCCTATATCCTTAGAATAAATGGCAGTCCAAGCCACCGGCAAACATATGTGGAAGAAAGTGACCAATGTCACCTTAGTCACGTCTTCTAGATGCTTTGGAATCCTAAGCCTCCTAGGGGAGATCCCTAACGAGGATCTCTACAAAAGACACTAAACCACGAAAATATATCTTGCATATGTGTATAAGTGAGTGACCTATGCCTACTAGAGTCTATAAGATGGTATGACTATGGTAAGTACATTCACCATGAGTAAGCCAATAAAAGAACCTATTACTTCCAATAGATAGATAATAGGGGTGAGATGAAGACAATATGAGTATTAGCAAAGTATGAGTAGTTTATAACCACCAAATCACTCACAATGCACATGTACAACACTATGACCAATATATATATCAACAGTAAGTCGTAAAAAGAGTGCAACCACTCTTATATTGATGATTACCCACACTACTTTTCAATGACCAAACATTTTAACAACATTAATGATTACACCATAGGATCATGCATGCATTTACTATGTTGTGCATGCATTTTCATGAATAGTGAGGGAATTTTCCCTAATGGTGTGTGCATTTACATGAACAATGCATGCATTTTCCCTAATGATGCATGCATTTACATGAACAGTGCAAGAATTTACAATAAACAGTGCGGGAATTTGTCACCAAATATTGAACTATGCATGCATTTAACACTAACTATTGGGTTGTGCGGGTATTTTTATTGGGCAGATAATCATGAATTACGTGGAAATATTACCAAAACACTTACAATGCACATGTATACCAAAATATATCAACAGTATACCAGTTTTGTTTCAATAGGGTTTGTTCACCGAATGAGGTCATGAAATGATGTATTTGCAGCAATACAACAATGAACACCACAGACTTTATATAAATTGCATGATACAAGTTAGTACAACATGAACGCAATTCCAATATTTCAGAGTTTTAGTGATACCAGAGTATTCTTTAAAATGTTAACATTTCACCCTTGAATCGTATATGCTAGTGATCATCATTGAAGTGGCTTAAGGAAATTCCCACCCGAAAAATAAAAATTCCCACAGGCTCACCCAAAATGCCTCGCATGGAGGAGAGAAATTTATGCACATGGAGTAGAGAAATTCCCACACCTGGAGAGGAGAAATGCCAGCGCTTGAGAAAAGATTGTTCCTGTAACAGGCCTAACAAAATATTCCCGCAAGCCTAAGGAAAATGCTCTCATACCTAAGGAAAATGCCTCAGGGCCTAAGGAAAATTCCTTTCGTCTGAAGGAAGGATTCCCGCAGGCCTAAGGAAAATTCCCACATGCCTAGAGAAAATTCCTGTGGGCCTAAGGAAAATGCTCGTATATCTAGAGAAAATTCCTACATGCCAAAGGAAATATGCCCGCAGGCCTTGGAGAAAATGCCTGCAGACCATAGAATATGCCCACATTGTTAAAGTGAATGTACCTACAATCCTGGAAACTTTTCATTGACCCTTTGTCATTAATGTCAAATGGGGAGATTATTTGAAGAGGTGTTTCCATCAATGGAGAAGGGGGAGTTTGTTGATCATGGTTGTCATTCATGACAAGCCATTAATATCAAATAATTAATTAAGTTTGATGACATGGAAAGAAGGAAGTGGCAGTTTGGGTATTGGATCCATGATATGTGCCTTGATCCAGCACTAGGTGGCACAAATGACCCATTCTGTGGTCATTTGTTGAAGATGATGTGGCCCATATGTGTGTGGATCCCTTGAAGTGGGAATGATGTTCTTGAGAAAACTCTAGAGAAGGTTTAAGATCATATCTTCAATCTTCTCTTGTGAACACACATTCCAAAATGAAATTCATGACTTGAATTTATAATCTTAACAAGCCTTCTAGAAGGGTTAATCCACTAACCCCTATCTTTTAGGGTTGTTACCAAAAAACATAAAATAATGTTAGGTTGATTTAGGATAGAGTACTAAAGGTCATATGGTCCATAGTAATACAAAAATAAAATAAAATTCATCATACCAAAGATACACACAATAAGGACGCTAGGACCAAGTAAAAGATAAAGGACCATAATTCAACCGAAGGGGTCACAAAAATAAGTTAAGAAAACCCTCATACCCACAAGACCAAGGTGGAAAAAAACCCCTTTTACCCATAGGACCAATAGGACCAAGGGATTTAACCTTTTCTCTCTCAAGGTATATTGTCACATGTGTTCCATATATATTTTTATCGTCACAGTATAAGAAAGAAGATTGAAACAACCTATGCCTGCTACATACTTGATTTTGGTTAAAACAACTTCTACTTTCATGGGCATGGAACTGTACATCAGTTGTGAGATTCATAGTAACGTGAAAATAATTTTGAATGAAATACATAACATGAACATAATATGGCATGAAATACATAACATGAACATAATCTGGAATGAAATTGGAAACAACATACCTCCCCTCATCACATCCCAACCATTGTTAAGTTTGTGTAGTATCTATAGTGCCAAATCATTCAACTTACATAAATATATAGAAAATAAATACAAGCCATATTTGTACCATTATTTAATAGTCTACGATGCATTTTTATGATAATTCCAACATACCTTTACAATGCTTCCCGTCACCTTCTGAGCCTTCTTTTTGGACTAGCCCCTCATAATCCTAGATTCAAACATGGATTTACTTGATGAGAACAAACTAAAAACTTGAAATAACACACTAACACTCATGAATAATCTCCTCTTGGTTTCAAAAATAATTTATTTGACGTCTAATATTGGAGAAAACCTCCCTCTATCTGAAGCAACAACGAAGTCAAAATTGAATTTGATGTTGATCTATTTGATCGAGGGAGGCTTGCTCCAAGATTAAAAAAATCCAATAAATTATTTTGTACTGAACATGGCCAACCATGTGAAGGAATAATATCTTATGGCTCCTCCCCCCCATCCCATCCCTCTCAATTCCCCATACCTAATGCATGTACTAGAAAAAATATTAAATTTATATGCAAAACTGTGGATTTAATTTATTATAAAAAATAATTATAGATAGTGTTTATTAAGTCACGTATTTCTAGGTTTGTTTCTTTAAAAAAAATAAACACTAAACTTATCTACTACAACTTGTCATTCAGTTCTCATATCATATACAACTTGTCGTACTGTCTACCTAGTAGAGTACTCCTGATGTGGATTCTGCTGCAATAATGTAAAAATATTAAATTGATATATTATGGATTTATAATGACAATTTTTTCATAAAAAAAAATATTATATAGGTGTTTTTTACATGTTGTGGACACATCATGTACTTTGTGTCCCTGTACAGTCTCGTCTTGTATAGTATGAGCCTCTACATTATCTGCAGTTGAAAAATGAAAAAGCACAATTGATATTCACCATTTGCAATGCAAACTTTTAAATTGTAGCATATTATTGTCAGGGATAATATACCTTATGGATGGAGGTTCAGAGGCCACCAACTTACTAATTGTTCTACTTGCAAGAAACTAGGGTTTTACACGCATAGATTAGAGAATGAGAGAAAGAGAATGTGTACCATTTTTCTGACAGTTGATCTTAGCTTTCTTCTTCTTCTTCTCCAATGATTCTTTGCTTCCAATATTCAGTACCTGCAACAAATATTTTCCTTTCCTCAAAGTATCTTCTATTGTTATACAAGATGAGATATGAACATATAATGATTGCATTCAAAAAAAATACAACCTAAGTCAATACTCAAAACATTAGAAGCATACATCTAGGAATTGATGGAAGGAAAACCAATATTTACTAACAAAGATATAGAAACATTACATAGCCTCTTGTCTTACCAAGTTCCTATACAAACCAATACCTGAGTCCTCTTGCTTCTCTCCTTATTGGAATCCTCCAGCATAAATTTTCCTCCAAAGTTGGTCCCCTTTCCTCATACCCTTCCCCTCTTTTTATTTTTTCTTGAGAGGAATGAATTCGAGTCTTAGGATGGTTGGGTAAGTTGGGGAAGTTGCCAAACCGAGCCCAACTTCCCCTAGTTAATCAACTTTTTTATTTATTTTTATATTCTTAATGGAATTCACGGGTTCATATGGAGCATATCGTGAATGACTCACGGGTTTCCTTAAGGAAACTCGCGAATTTTGATAATACGTGAGTTGCAGATGGAAGACCTGCGAATGGCACGCGAGTTGCTCAAAGGAAAGTCACGAATACATGATGAGTTCATAAGCAAAAAGGGTTATTGCTGGAGTGAACAAGGTATATTAGGTATGCAAATAATATATAGTATTAATGCTACTTCAATCCTTGATGTAATTTTGTGTAACGACATATTTGAAGTCATTACTCAGACATAGAAGTGTCGTTTCAAAGTATAACAAATTCCCCCTAATGTATGAGGTCAGAGGGTAAGGATGGACAAAATACATTACAATTTTTGTTGAGAGGACTCAGAATCAAGGTTGCATGGAAGTACTTGAAACATACAAAACGAGGTAATTTATACAAAACCATCACTGAGGATGCCATGTTCAATAATGAGGAACAATATCTCCTTTACAAGATACATCATATGATACAGGATACAGGGCCACGCATGATTTACAAAGGCAGATCATAGTCACATAGGTACAATGATATATCTTCAATTGTTGGAAAAGTATTACCATGCATGGAATAATATTGCGCAACTTAGGTTATAGATCCTATAAACCCAAGGTCTTCATCCAAATCCATAGGAACGAGTACGAATCCTACCATGTGAATAGGTTGATTGAAGTTGAACATGGAAGGATACCATCAGAATGTCTGTTAAAAGGTTATATTGAAAACAAATGCTGAGGAATCCACCAGATTGTAAAGTGGATCCTGAGGTACTAACTTGAAACTCTAATTCTTCTTCTTGTAGCAAGTGCAACTTGGAAGCCATGTGTGAAGAGGAAGGAAATGAATCCTTCAACAAGTCACCAGGGTAACTTGTAAACTAGATAAGGGAATATGTATATAGAATAATATCAGATATGAAATTAATAGGGATTAAGGTTAACAGACAGAGGCTAGGGATCCTTGAATAATGAGCACGACGCAAAGATGACCCAAGGAAGCTTTATACTTCAAGGGAAACAACCAAAATAATATGCAATGTAGGATACCTTAACAGATTCCCTATGTACTTTAGGAGAAGTAAATAGTGGAGGAGTAATGACTCACATGACTACATTGAACTGGGAAGTGAAAAACTGAAACATGAGTGACATGACACTCAAACTAGTGCTTTATTTAAGGGACTTACTACGAGACAACTTACAAAAGAGTGTGTTTCCTTCCTTCCTTCCTTGTTAAGTTTTAACAAGTCCAAGAAAGTAAACTCGAGTATTTCTTCATTTTTTAACAAGCTTGAAGAAAAGAGAGAATATTGCTTGACATAACACCAATTCATGGATTTTACGAGCCTGAATTAGTGAATGCACATCGGTGTTTTCATGATTTTGAGAGTCTGAAAACTCCAAAGAAGAATCTTAGGGGGTGTTTTTTCATAAAGATAGTCTCCTGAGTCTGAAAAAGTATAAAACAATCCAAAGGAGAAATCTCTTAGCTTCTGAAGAACTAAGGTATACATTTTTCGTACTTAGTCGGAAAGGTCTGAAAAAGGGGTAAAGATCACTCGGAATGTTCCATTTATTTGCGAGAATGGGGCAAACAATAGTAAACTCGATGCTTTATGATGAATTTTAATGAGCATGACAGTGACATAAAGAAGGTTCAGAATCTTTTTCTTATTTTAATCTAGAGCACGAAAAAAGAAAAATAGATCTCAAACAAGTTCCTTTTTCGTAAATTTAGTCCTCCAAAGTCGAAAAGGAGATAAACCTATACCTGAAGATACTCTTCTAGTCATAGTGAACTAGGGTATTTATTTTTTCGTAAGTAATCCATATGGTCCGGAAAAGGGTTAAACTTATACCGATATGGATGATCCTTTATTTCCTTTAACGAGTATGAAAGAAAAAGTAACTTAGCTATCTAGCCAATTTTAAGGAGTCAGACCAGGGCTTGAAGATAACTCCATATGACGGGAGCCAGAAGGTATTTAGCAAGAGAGAGAGAGAGTATGAGGCTCATTTTTGCATAAAAGTAACTATGAACACTCCCGTCACCTAGAAACATGCAACATGGGAACCATTATTGACAATACGTGTTCTAGCTAGGATTTCCCATGTTTGAAAGTATCTAATACATGGAAGAACAACAGTGTTTGAAGAAAAAGAAGGTTGCATATTATAGTCCATGGATATGAAAGGAGATCCTAGGGTTCACAAAGGGATAAGGTGTCAATTAAAATTACAAGGGAATCCAAATCCCGTGTTGTGGAAATTGAACCCAAGTGATAGAACAATTGCACTCACAAAATTGCTAATCAAACATGCAAATTTACAAACAAAGGAGACTGAAATTGGAGCATAACACTAATATGTATTGAATAAGTGTACAATATACAACCTTGTGAAGTAATAGGCTACTGCAATATATAATTACATGAGATATTCGAATGCATAAGGATTCCATTCGAAATAGTCAAAAAGCAGGCTTACTAAATCTAGTCAAATCCCCCATAGGTGCATACAGCAGTTTCCAAATCCACTTAGAGGCTCACGAATTGGCAAAGTCAAGTAGGAAATATAATAAGGGATGGAAAGACAAATCATACATGTTTTTATTAGGAGAAAAGGATGGAGGATTATTATGGGAAAAAAAAGTCAACTACACCTAGTCTTACTTTCCCTTTTGCCTTATTTATCAATAAAACAAGCAACTTAGTAGAAAAAACAGATATGCACTTTGGAGGATCTGGAATAAAGAAAACATGCAAAATATGGTTTCCAGGAGGTTTCCCAAGTGCTCCATGACTCCGTTTTTGCAAGTTTGACTTCTAGGACATGTGGAAGACAACTTGCATAGAGTGGAATATAGGAAACTAGGCAAATAAGACAAAAAATGGATTAATTAATGTCTAATGTAGGTAACTATGGGTTGATTATTCTAACACCCTCCCTTAAGCCTAACTTTATGAGTAAATATCAGAAAAATATAGGGCCTAGCAACAAGGCTTAGTCACCCTTTACATACTGCATGTCCATTTAACCAAGGAAAGAGGCAAAAACCCGGTGGGAAAATCCTCCCTTAAAATGGACAGTAAAACAAAATTTAAAAATCTTGTCATCAATCATGCTTCACAGCATGATCAGCAATCCCCAGCAGTGATTTGAGATTGTTGAAAGACTATGTGACCACCTATTTCTGTCCACTTACACATAAGTCAAGTACACAAATAACAATTTCCCATATATCGAGTTTCCCACTGAAAGTTATTGTGGGTACCATCACTCGAGTGGAGGGTACATCTATATTACACTTAGCCATGCGAAACCACATGCATCTAGTAGTGGAATGTCTACAGAGTGTGGTTTTTGACTAGTGCACTAGGATAGTCATGAACATGAAGAAACAATTATCTGACTGCAAGTTGGGAAAGAAGATTTTTTTTGGATATTCTAACATCCTCGTAGATTTATTCTTTGAGATGGTTCCCACTTTGAACCCCAAGGTGAAACTTCCAGTAGCTCCTCCATATGATCCTAGGATCACATGATGGGGTGATATGTTTGTTTGTCAAGGTGGTGGTGATATCTGGGGTGGGTTTGATGATGAATTCTATGCATGGTGGGGTAGGCAAGTGCCTGCCTTCGAGAAGTTCCCCTATGCAGGTATAGATTTATGTGGAGATCTAGAGACGATTCTTCCTCCAGGAGGTGCATGGGGAGAGATGGTTGATTTTTTATTTTCATGTTTTTAAATTTTTATAAAAATTTTGTTTATAAGTGTATATAGACATATGTTCATAAAATTATCAGTCATACTGTATGATGCAAAAATTGGTCCTGTTCGGTCAAATGGTCACCCCATGACCTACAGGCGACTAGGAGATGGAGATGACAGTGAAGCCATGCTTTAGGTTCTAGAGGGAAAGATATCTAGGCTTACCCATGATGTTCCTACACTGAGGATGGAGAGGATCCCCATTTCCATGCAAGAGCATGTAGTGGGGATTCCTTCCTCCTGGCTATGCCATTTGCTCAGGGTGTCTAGGGTTGTTTTATGTTACCAAGAGCCTGTGGCAGAGGCATCCCAGGATGCAAAGTCTCTGTATTTTCTAGCATCATGATATATTTGATCCTATTTTGTATTTTGATGTACTTATTACTAGATATTTGTACCAGTACTCAATGTATATGGACATATTTTACTTATATATATATAATATCTTATTTACATGTGTTTCTAGGTATCATTTTATGTTTGTTTTACAATGTATGTGATATGTTCCAATCTAAGATGTAATTAGCATATGTGTCAATAATTGTATTTCGGTTCCTTGGAATGTGATTGTATGAAATGTGTTCAAAATGTTTTTCAAGTAACCTTATTCGTAAAAACTGACGTAACAAGACAGGATGTCTAACCTGATAAACTCTATTAAGCTAAGAGACCATTGACTGGGAGTCAAGTTTAACCTCTAAAAAGGTAATACCATGCGCAGTAACATATCTCAATAGATCAATAACAACACGATATTGTGCCACATTGTTAGTTGCAATACCTAAAAAAGTATTTCCCGAGGAAACTAGTTGTCCTGTGGGTGCACAAATGGCCCAAGCGACTGAAGCCAGGTTACAAGTGTGACAGATTGCACCATCAGCAAATACTACAAACCATTCCATAGACATATGCAAAAAAATATATCTACATAAGAAAAATTAATAAAGTGGTAACTATTTACAAAGTTATACAACTATAGTACAAGAAAAAGCATAAGCACTAGGTGTAGTACGTTTCCAGGTAGAGCATGTTTCGGGGCTTAGGCATCTTGTTTCCATCATAATTAATCAATTCATAAGAACCTTTCTTTAATACCTTAGACACAATGTACATTCCTAACCACATAGATATATATTTTCATGCCCCCATGGGTTCCTTATCTTGGTGATAAACCAAGACAAGCTCTCCTTTAGAAAAAACCCTAGGTTTGACCGATTTTTCATATTGGTTTTTGACTCGTGCTTTGTGTGCTTCATTTTCTGTTAAAAATTCTATTTGTTGTTCATATAAATGTTCTATATGAAATATACATTCTTCTATGTTTGAAGTGTCAGGTAGAACATGAATTGCAATCTTGAGAGACATCATCTCACATTCAACCGGGGTAATTGAATCCACTCCATGAATGAGTTGGAAAGGGGAGAACCATGTAGTAGTATTAACTATCGTTCGATACTCCCAAAGTAAAGGATACATCATAATATTCCAATTTGACTGAATGGCATGAATAGTCTTCTTTAGAATGGTATTTAATGTTTTATTAAGAGCTTCTACCTTCCAATTCACTTGCGAGTAAAAGGAAGATGAGTGGTCTCTTTAAACCCTAACAAGGTAGTCAACTCAGTCATCATTTTGTTTTGAAAGTGATTTCCATGGTCCGTGACAATCTGCTTTGGGATACCAAATTTAGTAATAATTTGTTTAAAATCAAAATACTTTGTCGTCTCACCATCGTCTTTGAATATAGGAATTTCCTCTTCCCACATAGTAAAGTAGTCCACAACGAAAATTATGTATTTATGTCCCCCAACAAATAATGGGTTGCAGGTCATGAAATGTACCCCCCACTTGGTGAAGGGTCCTACCACGATGATGGGATGTAAAGGATAGGGATGTGACCGCATCTTCCTGGTGTAAATCTGACATGGATGACATTGTTTCATAGCCTTCACACAGTCCTTAAAGATGGTGGGCCAGAAATAACCGACACGTAGAATAGTCTGGGCCGCTACTAACCCAGATAAATGACCCCCACATTCCAAAATTTTCCTCCTCATGAGTGAGACAACGAAGTTTAATAGAACCTACTCCTATTTAATACAAGGTGTCTGCAATAATGAGGTACTTTTTAGCATTTTATCGTAATTTTCATCGCTCCTCTTGTGAGAAGGTAACTGGACATTTCAAAGTCTAGAGATATATCAAAATATCTCTATACCAAGGATCGTCGGTTGAAATTAGGAATATGTGTTCGTCAGGAAATAATTAGTCTTCGTTCGTTATAATTTCATCACTAGGGAACTCAGAGATCAGTTCCACGCATACTAAAGACTTTTTTTCAATTTAGCGGACTGGAAATCCAAATCAAACTCTTGGAGTATGAAAATCCATTTGTTGAACTTTCCTCTAACAATTCGTGAAGATAAACCATATTGAAATTGATTAACATATTCTACCACGATAGTTGTCTTGAGTAATATGTAGTGACGTAACCTATGAATGACATATACTACTGCTAAGGCCAACTTCTTTACATACGAGTATCTTAATTCAGGTCCATCCAAAGTCTGACTGAGATAATAGATGACGTGTTCCTATAGCTTATCATCCTCCTGAACCAGCACTACTCCAACTGTAGAGTATGTTGTGGCTAGATACAATATAAAATCCTTTGTGTAATCTGGTAGTCGCAACAATGAGGCTGAAAGTAAGCTTTCTTTAATGCCTTGAAATATTGTTGACCGGATTCATCCCATATAAATGGGGCATCTTGCTTCATCAAATGCATGAAACCCTTCATTATCTTAACATAATTGACTATGAACCGTGTAATAAATTTAGACTTACCCTATAGACTTTGAAGCTGTCAGATATTTCGAGGAGTAGGAAAATTGATAATCGCCTCGAATGTTAACAGATTTACCCTAATACCTTTATTGGAGACTATGAAACCTAACAGTCACCCCAAATCGACACAAAATACACACTTATGGGGGTTTAATAGGATCTTATAATGTCGACATCTTTCAAACACCAAACGCAGATGTTCTGGATGATCTATTATTTTCCTAGAATGAGCTGAAATATCATCCAAGTAAGGTTCAACATTATGCTTTATATCATGAAAAGCGAAATGCATATCTCTTTGGTAAGTGACCCCGATGTTATTCAAACCAAATGACATCTTCTTATATGATAAAGTACCCCAAGGGAAGATGAAGGCAGTATTATGTTGGTCCTCGAGTTTAATTTGGATTTTTTTATATCCCAAGAAACCTTCCATAAAGGAGAATACTTCATTACCAACACACACATCAATTATTTGATTTATGAAAGGTGTGGGGTAGTTATCTTTAGGAAAATGCCTTATCTTTAGGACTTTCTCCATTGTAAACATTTTCCACGACATCTGGTTTAGTGGAGATGTTGATGGGTATATTTGTATATATTTTGGGCATGTTCACTTCAGTGAACACTCCTTCCTTGGGAAAAGGGTTTATGGGTTGATCAACACCTTCACTCAGTATCACATGGAACTCAGAACTTCCAATTCTACTCAGCTATGGTAGGAAATAGCACTTGTGATGTGTAAGTCTTTCCATACTTTATATGGTCCTATCATTGCCTCCAATTGGATTCATCGGTCGGTAAAACCATGTCTAATAAATCACGTGAATATGTTGAGTCCACTTTCCATGCAGGTACATAGGATTCCTATGGCTCCTCTAAGATGGAAGGAGTCAAGAGGGCATCAATAATAGCATTAACTGAAGCTTCATTAGTTATTTCTTTTGCTGACAAGGGAACATTAGGCTTGGATTGTGAAGGGAGAACACATGGATTGGTTCTATATACAACTATATAAACAATTTTCCCTACACTAGTCGATCCTAGAAAATTAATAGGAGTGAGCAAATCAAAAATTCCCATTAATAATGTATACATCCTAGCTCCTAGGATTTCATTTATCAGATGTGATTCATTGATCAAAGGAACATTAGACTCTGATGTGTCTTTACGAATTTTTCGTGTATAGGAAAATTGGTCGATAGTCACTAGTTTCCCTTCATGGGGGGAAACAATAAAACAAAAGACAGACGATGGAATAACACACATGGCATATGTCCAACTCCTACCCAAAAGTAAATTGTAGTCCAGAGGGGCATCAATAACCTCAGATTCTACTGAAACCATTTTTCCTACCAATTATATATCGAAAGAAGGCAGTATACAGTGAGGGAAGAAAGATCTTCCATGGAAAGCGATCAGTAAGGTGTTTGAAGGGACCAAATCAGGGGAGCCCAAAGATTTCCAACACAAAACATCCATCACGCACGTAGATGCACCTTCATATAAAATAGTTCATCCAATGGTTTTACCACCATGGAATACTTCGATTTGGAAGGATACGTGATAGGGTAAGATATGCTTGACATCAAACAAGTCAAACTTGGTTGTTAAGTTCACAAAATCAGTACTACCGATGGCTGCTAGAAGTGCATTACGCTGCGATGGATAACTTTACAACACTTCCAAGGAGGACATAGTGTTGGAAAGGGTTTGGGAGTAAGTGAGTTGCACATCATCTAGGATGTTGCGCATACTCGCGTGGCACTACGCAAGGCAAAGATAGCGTAATAGGCAGAAAATAGTCCACTTTTTGATATTTCCATGTCACTTTTGGTCCTTGTTGACCATTTCTTTGGAATATTGGTCCTTTTTGGTTAGAAGTACGTTAGAAGTGGACCTTGAATGTAAATGCATAAGCCTATAAATAGAAGAATTATGCATGTAACAAAGCATCATTTATGGAGAAGGAATACCGGATGTGATACTAGATAGCATGATATGGTACCGGATCGTTGTCTATTTTTTATCTGCGATTTGTTTTGCGGATTTAATATGATGTAATGTGGATTGATATGAACTCCTGTGGTGCCTTTATCTTTTCCTGCTTTACATTGCTATTATTCTGATGATGAATGATGAATAGATCTGCATATGAATGGATAATGTGATGATTTTTGCTTATGGATACTGTCATATTTTATATTTGTTTTCCCCACTGGTAGATCTACTGTAATGATGAAATAATAATGTGACATCATGAATGGTTCTATTTCTAATCAAGCAAGTAGATTAGATATAGAAGTTAAGCTGATGAATCTCTGATTCCCCTATCCTCCTCTATACTATGGAAACTTGGTTCCGGCAGCTCTCCCTCAAACATCTCAGGTGAGACCTCATCAGCTCTGCGGGTTTTGCTAGACAGGGTAAAAACCTCTCTGAGCCGATGCTCAGGGAGATCGTAGCATGTTGAGCATCAACAGAGTGGAAGCCCTATCAACTAGGTTTTGTTGGTCAGGATTGCAACAACAAATGGTTTTGTTTCCGGGACTTTGTTGTGTCTGAGAGGAGGGTATGTAGCATTCGACAAATGGTTACTCAAGAATGGATGTGGCATCCAACGCAACCGAAACTTAAAGATTGATTTGATCATAAGTTGAGAGAATTTGTTGAAACTGAAAATCAAAACCCAGGGATCAAAACAAATAAGTGGCTAGCGAGATACATACACGACGGTCCACACGAATACTTCTTCAGCAAATTTAATATCATATTGTATGAGTTACTGGTGCGATTCACTTACAAGAATACAACCTTTCAAGGAGAAGAGCCGACATCCTGGACCCTTGAACTAATCTAGGAACTACAAGAAATTGACAACAGAGCGTCACACATCATCAAGGTTTGGTTGGATAGTATCCTAGAGGGATATATCACCGAGTTCACTGTCGACACCAATAAATATTACAGCAAAGGAGAGAGGGAGTTCTTCAACGGAACCAGAGGTAGGTTCTTATTGTCACTTCAATTGTCGATTAAAATGCTGGTTTGCGAAAAGGGTATACTCAAAATGCACCTAGAGTAGTAGCACCCCGGTGTGCGGAGGTTGTGGATACTACGACCAAGGGGGAGATGAATGAGAAGGTAAGGGGTAGATGGGTGCAAGTTTTGATGAGATTATGAGGGAAGTCGAGGAAGGAAGTGGTTTTACAAGGGGAGGAGCAAGGTTTCAACTAGAGAAGAGGTAGAGGACAGGGGAAGGTCCTGCTACGATTGAAATGCAAGACCGCGAAGGACAACCACACGGGATGAAGTGACCCTACAGTGAAGATGAGGATGACCAAGCCCAGGATATGCCCAGAATGATGGTAATATCAAACCCCAGCAGCAACGTACCCACGCCTCTGCACACTACTCCAAACTCAGGAAAAACTCCAAGTCCCACGTCGACTTGTCTGATGTGCCAGAAACAATCTTGATGTAGATCAGCATTTGTAGGAAGGCAGCCCAGGATGGGTAGAGATGACATGAAGCTACCCTTTTTCCATGGAAATAGGATCGATGATCCTAAGAAATACTAGTTTTTATGTGAAGCAGTGTGGACTGTTAGACAGGAAACTGACGATGATGTAAAGAAAGGATAGTTAACGACTACTATGAGGGGTCGCACACGTGACTGGTTTACGAAGTTTATCCAAGTTCCTTAGGGGACTCCAGTGAAGACATTGGATGAGATCTATATAGGACTAATTGAGGAATTCAGAAAACTGAATTCAGAAGCATAATACATTACGGAGCTGAAGGAAATCAAGAAATTTCCTAATGAGACCGTTTGGGACTTCGATCAGAGGTTCAAGACACTGATGGCCAGAGTCATTTTTTCTATGAGTGATGTCCAACATAAATAATGGTTTATCACAGCATTGGTTTCTCATATCTGACAACCATTGATGCAACAAAAGATAGCAACGTAGAGCGAAGCCCTAGAGATTGCAATGAATCTCAAAGCTTCACCTATCGGGGAGAGTGCAGTCGGGATGAATCAAATTCAGGTGCAGCTAACAAGCCTCACGCTCCAGCTACAGGATATCAAGAAAGGTAAGGAGGAATTCGCATATCTTTGGTGTACCTAATTTCACGTAGATGGACACACCAAAGATACTTGCCCCAAATTTAGAAACTATATGTTATCTGGAGCTCTGAACCCATTGAGTAGCGGTGGTTTGCCATGGTGTCACATATACCAAGTTTACAGACATCGACATGAGGAATGTAGCTATATGCAAAAGATGGTGTCAAAACCCGCCAATTTATACTGTTCATTTTGTCGCTCCGTCAGGCATGCAGATAGAGACTCTTGGGCATACGATCTGCTTCAGGACAGAACATATGATTAATATTTCATGAAGGACAAAGGTCACTACGTAGTACAACAACTACATCCATAGCCTCAGATGGTAAGTTCTCAACCAAAATCATAGTACACATCACCACTGTCGATGCAGTTTATGCCACCATAGCCGCAGCTGGAGTTTGCACCACAACCGCAGTTCGTACTGCAGCAACCATATAATCAAATGTCAATGGCTCAGGCGCAACCAAAATAAGTTCAAGTAGCACACTTTATTTAGCAACAACAGAATCCCCCACCACAGTAGGTAGCTCAACCGCAGTACCTGCAACAAGGAGGATTCCACAAAGGATTCTGAGGAAAAGGAGGAGGGGGACGAGGTCATGCATCCGTCCAATGTTATAATTATGGAGTATTCGGGCATTATCAAAGAGACCACCCACACTTTCATTGCTTATGTACGTACTGTGCAGCGATTGATCATACAGTGGATAACTGCCCTTAATTAATCGTAAGATGGCAAACCAGGAATGTTTAGCAGTTCCAAAATCAAGCCCAGCTGCAGACTCAGAATCAGTTGCCCGCCCAGAACTAGTTACAGAGCCAGGCTTAGAATCAAGTTCTGCTCCAGAACCATATGGTGAATCAGCTGATGACCCAACCAGTAAACCAGAATTCACCACTAGCTTAGACTTTGCCGATGAACCAGACTCAAGGTCCAACCGTTGTGACGATTTCAGCAGAGCCTAGAACGTAGGATGTCGACGTCGCCATTGTCACTAGCGGAGGTGCGACGACGGGAGATGATGGACCCCAGCCGCAAGTTCAACTAGCATGGAAGAAGAAAGCGACATTTGATACTGCAACTTAAAAAGAGACATTTTGTGAAAATCGAGACGTGATCGGATGAAATCTCGGTAAGTCGCTTGTCTATGAAATGCCATCTGCCTTATATTTATCCTTAGAAGCAGGTCCATCATGGAATCATGGTACCTTGCATCAATTCTTTGAGAAACACTTATCACTAGCACAAGATCCTGAGGCTCTTATTGAGCTTGAAAGGTTGTTATACCACCCAGGAAAGGAACTGAAAGACTCCGCGGTGAACTCCTTGCAGAAGAAAAATACAGGTAAAGAGATGTGTATGAATATCCATATAGGTGAATAAGAAGTGGACTCAGTCATCCTGGACCTAGGATCGGATGTGAACATCCTGACTACGCAGACTTGGTAGAAAATGGGGAGCCCAACGTTGGTTTGGTCCCCCGTGCAACCGCGATTTGCAAATCAAGCTAAGGTGCAACCAACTGGATGGGTAATGAACTTGGTTGTATATGTTGAAGGTATGAGAACACATGCTGACCTTGATGTGATTGAAGTCATTAATGGGGAAGGATCCTATCCCGTAATGCTGGGGATTGGATGGGATAATGACAGTATGGTCGTGATTAATTTAAGAAGCAAATGATGACATTCGAGAACCAGGACATTCGAGTCATTGCACCCATGGATCCAAACGAGGGCCGAAGATATATTGAACCTATGAAGGATGAAGTTGTTAAGGGGTGGGAGCATGCTTACAACATCTCTGAAGATTATATCCACCTGAATGTCAAGGGATAACTTGGTTGGCGTAGTGCTATCTCTGCGTCCTCTGATTCTGATGACGCGCTTGAAAATTGGCAAAACCGCATGCATGGGGTATCCTCTAGAAAGTGTGGTATTATTACACAATCTCTACATCATGTTGTGATTGAAATTGTTTCATTACCAGTATACAAAGGGCTACCAAAGCTTTCTGCATTGTTCACAATATTTGAAGAGAGAGTCTTCGAGCCACAATGACTATTAGCATTGGAGGAAGCACTAAAGGCTACTCCTGCCCGCTTATGGGCAGCTCATAAGAAGATGATTACTAGATGGACGTAGTGTCGTAGGCTGATGAGAGTTTGTTTTGGTACCGCATAGGTGTACCACACTGGGAAGTACGATGGGAAGAATAACCCTAGAATCCATTTGGAGGAGTGTCAAACACTATGGACAGCGCGACCAAAGGATGAATGGGTCCATGCCTTTATTCATACCTTGGATGAAATTTCGAGGTCCTGGTACGTATCTATAGAGTTGGGTAGAGAAATAACTACTTGGGAGGATTTGACAGTTTGTTTCACCCACACTTTTAGTTTCGTAGATGCCAATCCTGATGTCCACAATGCACTTCAGATCATTCGGGATGCAGCCTTGAAATTTGCGCCAGTCGCATATCCTGTGGATCCACCTACGCATTACCACATGCAATCGATGATGTAATGCTATAACGTGCCTGACGAGACAGAGGATGATGATGAGTTCTGAAATATTAATATTCTAGAGACTGAAGGGAGTCGAGATGTCGCAGCACCGGATGTGCCAACTGATCCCATAACTCAGCCACTAAAGATTAAGAAAGTTAACATTGGGATAGAAAAGAATCCAAAGTTCACAAATGTTGGGGACTACTGGGATGAGAATACCATGGCCAAGATCACAGATCTCCTACATGAGTTTCAAGATCTGTTTTTGACAAAATTCTCATAAATGAAAAGGGTATTGGGAGACCTAGGGGAAATGAAAATCCCTCTGAATATAGATGCCAAACAAGTGTGAAAGAGACCATATTTCCTGAATCCGTGATACAAATACATAATCAAATATGAGCTTGATAGTATCTTGGATGCTGGAATCATCAAACCTGTCGAAGAGTCAGAATGGATTAGTCCTATGGTGGTCCAAGACAAGAAAACTTGTGAAGTTTGGATTTGCGTCGACCTTAGGAAACTAAATGATGCATGTATGCATGATCCATTTCCAGCACCATTCACTGATGAGGTACTTGAAGGAGTAGGCGGTCAAGAAATGTACTCTTTTACAAATGGGTTTTTGGGTTATCACCAGATCCAAATCACCAAGGAGGATCGACATAAAACACCATTCGTCACTGAATGGGGATGTTTTCAATATACAGTGTTTCCTTTTGGATTGAAGAATGCCCCCATGGTATTCTCTTAGGTCATGGTTGCTTCCTTCAAGGATTTCATTCAAAAGTTATTACAGGTGTACATGGATGATTGGACATTGTATGGTCTCCTCAAAGATCATTTGGTTAACCTTCGACTGATGTTGGAAAGATGTCGACAACAACAGATCATGCTGAACTCCAAGAAGTGCATTTTATGTGCCCCATTCGACATACTTTTAGGTCATATTGTGTGCAAGAAAGGGTTACTGGTCAACCCTATGAATAGAGCCCTCATCTTGAGTTTTCCCCCGCCAACCAATGTGAAGATGCTTCAGGAAACGTTAGCGCACATGGGATATTATCACAAATTTATCAAAGGCTATGCTATGATCACTGCCCCTATGGAATTATTAAAGAAAGATGCAACATTTGAATGGAGTTTAGAGTGTCAGAGTAGCTTCGACACGCTGAAGGCCAAGATGGATTCGACACCAATACTTGTATTTCCAGATTGGAACAAGGAGTTCCACGTTCATGTTGATGCATCTTCTATTGCACTAGGAGTAGTGCTCGCACAGCCAAGTGACGACGACTTGGATCACCCTTGCTTTTGCAAGTCGGAAGTTATCATTCGCAAAGAAGAATTATACAACCACGAAGTGCAAGGGGCTAGCGATGGTTTATGCGCTGTATAAATTCAGGAATTATATTCTAGGAGGTCACTTCAAGATGTTTACTGACCATTCAGCTTTGAAGTATCTAGTCAATAATCTTGTGTTGGGGGGGAAGATATGCATATGGATACTCCTCTTTCAGGAGTTTTATTTTTAGATCATTGTGAATACGGGTCGCTTTAATGTTGTCCCTGATCATTTATCCAGAATTGAGACAGGTGAGGAACCTATTAACATTGAATATGGATTGCCTAATGCGCAGTTGTTTTGAGTTGAAATGGAAGATGACCATTATGCTCTGATAATCCAATTCTCGGTGACCGACGTCGCACCAGAAGAAATTTCCACAAGTCAAAAGAATTAGTTGGTCGTTAAAGATTCTGAATTTAAGTTGATTGTTGAAAACTTGTATAATATGGGACCTGATGAAATTTTACGGTGATGTGTCCTCCCGCATGAACAAGAGAGGATTTTGGAAGAAGCGCATGTTGGCATAGTTGGGGGACATTGTGGAGGATGGGATACCGCATGGAAGGTGCTTCACATAGGGATTTGGTGGCCCACTCTTCATAATTATGTAGCAGGTTATGCATGGAGCTACGATGTCTGTCAACGCATTGGAAAACCATCACGGCGGGATGAGATGCCACTCATAACCCAGGTAACTTTGCAACCTTTTGATAAATTGGCGATTGAATTTGTGGGTCTGATCAACCCTTCTGGGAAAAGAACTGGTGCACGCTACATAATCATTGCAATGGACTATCTAACGAGATGGGTAGAGGCTGCACCAGTTATGGACTGCACTGCTGCGACGACAACTAGATTTCTATTTGAGAATATTGTGACACGGTTTGGGTGCCCGAGAATATTGATGAGTGACCAGGGTAGTCATTTTATCGACCACACAGTAAGAGAACTGACAGAATAGTTACAAGTTCAGCACAATAAAAGTACACCATACCATCCGCAGGCGAATGGGACTGTAGAGGCATTCAACAAAATATTGGAGCACGCACTTACCAAGGTATGTAACACTAAACGAGATGACTAGGATATGAATATTCCTGCAGTTTTGTGGGCCTATTGCACCACTTGCAAGATATTGATGGGGCAAACACCATTCAAATTGGTATATGGTCAAGAGGGAGTTATGCCTATGGAATACACCATTCCCATTATGTGCATTAATGCTGCTACCAGAATGGATGATGATGTTGCGATAGAGGAGCACGTGGCGCAACTGATACAGCTTGAGGAAGACCGTTTCATTGCGGGTTTCCAATAGCATGTTGATAAATACCGACAGAAGGCATGGCATGATCGCCACATAAAGAACAAACAGTTTTAGCAAGGAGATTTAGTGCTGCTATACGACAACAAGTTCTTCAAGCATCCGGGTAAGATACAAATGCACTGGCTTGGCCCATATCTTGTCAATTCTATTACCTCTGCAGGTGCAGTTCAATTATAGTAGTTAGATGGCATGGTATTTCCAAATCTCATGAATGGAACCCACTTGAAGCCCTATTGGAAGGGGGAAGGACCCCGTAATTCCTGAAGCACTGTGCACAAAAAAAAATGAAAACAAGAGTGTTAACGCAAAAATCCCCCACTTAGCTCTCAATGGCTTACACCACCCATGGACACCATCTCACAACCCCCATATCACTCCATCAGACCTTCCATTAGACCCCCACACCTCCAAAAGAGCCCAAGGATGAAGAAAAGGGCTAAAAACCCCAAAAAAGAGCCCAAAATAGCCCCCTAGGAGCTAAATCCCTCAAAAAGGGGCTAAAGTTAGGGTAGAAGGGGATAAAGGCCCAAAAAGGGGCTAAAGCCCTGACCAAGGGCTTAAAACCCTAAAACCCCTTTGGAAAGCTATAAAAGGAGGGTGGGGGGTCACTCTCAAAACACTTCTCCCATTGCCTATTGTTATGCTACCCGTGGATGCTTTGAGACCTTTTCCTCTCAAACCACCCGCACTCCCTCTCCTCCATTTCCATTCCCATTGAGCCATTACTCCCAAACCAAGAGAGGTGCTCCCATGAGCTAGGGCATGGTGGCCCATTCCCACTAGAGAAGGTATATTTGTGATTTTATGTTTATTTATTTGCTTCTTAATATGCTTTGCTTTCTAACCCTTGTCTCCACTTGCAGGTTTTGTCATTAACATTGTTTTATAGGTTTTCCATTGTAGCTTAGGTTTATTTGCAGGTTTTAAGGAGGTGGAACCCTAACCCATTTTCTGTAGAGGGATTCACCAGTTCTTCATCTCCTTCTTTCTATTTTGTTCTTAGTTTACAGTCTAGGTTAGCTTCAGTTTTCTGTTCTTAGTTCTTAGATTAGTTTACTATTCTGCTTCTGTTATTTCCGTTTCATTTTTCTTCATTTTCACCATTAGCAAGAACCTACCCTTGTTCCCTATAGGCATAAGGGAACCATTCCTACCCCTGTAGCAGGGAGAAATCCTTGCTACAGAAATGGCGACCACACCAGGTCAATCCCATAGGATCCTTGGTTCAAAATTTTTATTTTCAAGTTTTTAAAATTTTTGCCCTAGTTTTACAAAAATTTCATGTTAAATTTGTCTTAAATCCTGTTTATTTCCTATTTTAGTTACTGCTGAAGCCTCTGCTAGGCAGAACCGAGTCATATTGACCCTAGTACCAGTTACTGTTGGCCAGATCTGACTCTGTCTCACCAAAAAAACCCATTCCAGAGCAGGCGCTCATATCGGGGCAAAAGGTGATACTGAGGTGCACTTAATGGGAAAAAAGGTGTGCCCAGGGTGCACTTGATCCCCCAATAAGTGTGAATTTAGCCCAGAAACTCAGGTTGCGGCTATTTCTGCATTCTGTGCAGCCTCCTCGCTCATTTCTGAAAAAATCTCGCAGCCCCCTCGCTAGATTTGGTCAGAAATGTGCGGCCTGTCAAATGGAACTTTAATTTAAGATTAATAGACAGTAATTTTCAGTTTCATAGGACTGTTAGTGTGGCCCAGCCACCTCTGTCCACCATTGCAGGTCATTTTCTGTTTCTACTTTTATTTTTTGTAAATTATTTCATGAACAATGTGTAAATGTTAAGTAAACCATTATGGCTTAATAAAATGAACCTAGTCTAACTAAAAGCAACTTAAAAGTAACCATCTTGCTTCCCCCTTCCTCCTCTACCCAGTCATCACCCTCTGGGGTATTCTGGGATACAACGAAGGGCAAGCTCGTTTAGATATAGGCACTCCATGATATTCTTCTAGACCACTAAAACTGGGTGACCTGGAAGGTAGAGGGGGTAGAGAAGGAAGGCTTCTCACGGCACTAAGCGTCCTCCATGTTTACCAACCTAGCATCCAGGAGGTGGCCTGAGGATCTACGGATGGGCTTAGTCCCATTGTGTTGAGAGCCCAACACCTTCTCTTGGTTGAAGAGGAATATCACTGTGAGGTAGACATATAGTTAGGCCAGCAAACATTCAGGGTTAATCACTGTACTTGTTTACAATTTCTATTTATGCTTGCATACACAACCACAATGATATGAACTCTACCATGATGAATTCATAAACCATATTGCAGCAACCAAATACCATAAAACAAGCAAACAACTACACCATACCAAATAATTAACCCAACTCAGTTCATGACGTTGAGTAAGCCTTAAAATTTACTAATTTACACTAAGTCAAAACAACTCTGCAGTCTTTGAGGACATAAGTCCCTGACTACCTCAACTGTGGGAAGTACTTGGGATTTTCCCAGAAACTCATTGTGAGGAGTACCACAGGAACCCCAAAGTAGTTGGCCGCTGAGAGGAATTGCCAAGCGAAATGGGCAATGACCCCTTCCGATTGAGTAGAGACACCTGTGAGGAAAAAGTCAAGTGCTTTCTTCTGGCAGTCTTGGTGTCCTAGTGACCACCTTCAGCCAATAGGAAGCCACTGAAACCAGGGTCTAAACATCATTCCCACCAAGTTTCGGACATAAATCTAACACAATTGATCCTCCACGATCTTCCTCACGCCTAAGAGGCGAACCACCACCATTTGGAACACTCAATCGACACCGTCGAAGCTTCTCTTAGTGATCTCCCACACCATCAAAAGGCCACACAGCCTCTGATTCTGATTCAGACCCATATCAGTCTGAACCAGACCTCCATACTGCACCATTAAGCCCCTTAGCTAGTGCAAATCCAGATTTGTTTTCTGGCTTAACCCTAGAAAGTGGACCCATGTCCACATCACAACCTATCACCCACAACCTGGCAAGTGGCCCAAGTGTAGTCATGCAGACTGTCATCAGTCAGCTACCACCACCTATAGTGACCAGCCAAGCTGGCCCACTTGCAACACATGGGGGCAGTGGCCCCTCCACACACACTGTCCCTCCTACCACACAGGGGGGCAGTGGACCATCCACTTACATTGCCCCTACTATCATACATGGGGGAAGTGTCCCCTCCACTCATATTATCCCACCCACGACACTTGGGGGCATAGGCCCATCCGCAATGGTGCCACCACAAGCACCCCCAACTGTGTAGATGCACTATGCACCTGCAAACCCCACCACCATCGCAGCCCCATCCCACATTAATTTGGGGTCAAATATGCCCTTCATGGCTCATCTCAACTTGCCTGACTTGGCCATATTAACAAATGACCCCATCCACCACCAAGATTTTTGGCCACCTATGCCAACTAAGCTGCCATCAGACATCCCCAAGTTTGAAGGAAAAGTCGGGGAATGTCCCCAAAACCACATAATGAAATTCCATCTATGCTGCTCATCCAATAGCATCGTAGACGACTTCGTCAGGCTGAGGCTGTTCCAACACACCCTTACAGGTGTTGCAGCCAAATGGTACATTGAGCTGCCATAAGCCAAGTACCTCGACTTCAACTCCCTAGCCTTCGTGTTCCTACAGTATTTCCAACTCCCTGTCAGATATGACGAGGGGGTGGAGATACTGCTATCCTGCCGTCAAAGCACTGCCACTCACATAACTAACCACATCCATGAGTGACGAAAACATCGTAGCTTATGAAAAATCCAACTAGACGACAGGATCTTCTTGGATTGGCTCCTTAAGGCTTTGCTCCTGCCCAACGCAAAGGACATCGCATCCGAACATCCCCAATCTGAAGAAGAGGCCATACTGAAGGCCCAACAATTTGACCTCATCTATGCCCAGTATGGATACTTGTATACCATCATTCCAGACACTCCCCGTCCGAGTGCCTCCTACTGCGACGCACCGGGGGCATCCCATGTTGCGGACGACATCATAGGGTCAGTCTCCCAACAACCACAGCCTCAACCAACACCACCTACCATTACACCATAACCAAGCAACACTGCTAGTGTTGCTTACCACAACCAAGCTCCATACTATGCTAGAATGATCTCCCAGTCCGGAGCAACAACTTCCTATGCACAACCTGTGCCATCGCAGTAGGCTCAGGCCATGGCTTGGCCAAAATTGCAGTATGTGGGGAAAATTCCCACATTTGTGGCACCAACACCCCCACAAATATAATATGCACCACCAGTACAAACTATGCAAGCCCCCGACCCCGCTCCACCCGCTCTGTTGGGACAAGTGTTCGCACAACAAAACCGTCCCAACTAGCGTGCCCCCAATAATCGACAAGGGAAAGCTAGAAACAACTAGCCCCGCAACCAATTCAATAACCAACTGCAGGGAAGCGATCAACAACCGAACCCTCCCAACAATGCTACGAAAAACTGGCCATCCCAAAACCCCCCACGACAAAATCCACCAAGATGCAACGCCCCGTTGCGCACAAACCAACCATGTACACTCTGTGATGTCTATGGGAATTACACATTTGAGTGTCCCCTCATGGCTCGCACTAAGCAGGCCATTCAAAATGAGGCACAACAGGCCGCCAATGCTGCCAATCAAGCCCAACCCAACCAGGCACCACAAGTACCTCCCCCCATGGTGTTTCAAAACCCACTACTAGTCCAAGGATTGATGGAAACCACACCCCCTCCGCCACCCAATCCCAACGCTCCAGGGGTACCTCCCACAACCAAAACATGTGTTCACCACCTGCTAGCCATGACGACTGAAAAGGTCAACTTGCAAACTCAACAGAATCAGTATGGTACCACCACCAAACCGGTTGACTCATGAGTAGCATCCACGTCTAAGACAGTCAACCTGCCTCTTTAGTTACCCCTATTCCCATGCCCCCCCATACACAGATTTGCCAATAATTCCACAGTTAGAGTTGCAGTTAGCTATAGCATTGTGGATGATTTGGCCCAAACGCCAACCGCCATGTCTGCTCTTGAGGTACTTAAAACGTGCCCAACGCAGCGGAAAGCCTTACTAGCCACTCTAGGGGCAGTAGACCCCTCCGACTGCAAGTTAATCACATTTGACATGAATAATGGAGAGACGTGCATGCCCTCCACTATCTCCTTCCAAATCCCAGTGTCCATCCAAAACTTGGTTGTGCACCGATGCATAGAGGATGAGGGGGCATCCACATGCATCATGTCTACCTTGGTTTGGCAGAAGCTTGGATCACCAATTATGCAACTGTCCTCCACGACTCTGCAGGCTTATGGTGGACATCCCACTAAATCCCAAGGAATACTCCCTCATGTCCCCATCATGTTAGCTGGGAAGATAGTCTTGATTGACATCGAGGTCGTCAATGCTCAACTAGAATACAACCTCCTCCTTGGGAGGAGTTACATGTATGCCATGCGACCAATTGCATCAACTGTCTTTCACCTCATGATTTTCCCCCACGAAGGGAAGATTGTGACGGTTGACCAGCTCACTTACCATGACCCATAAGGGTTAACAACGCCTACCAACGTTATCCCTACCATCACCACCATTGAGCCACAAGCGGGGACCACACACGCTAACGTCATCCCTACAACCAACACTGTGGTTGAAAACACACCAGCCTCCCCACTGTTGAATGTGGGCCCTGGGTTGTTTACCGATCCCACCATGACGACTCCTTTCCCGTTGGTGTCACCACCACCAACACAAAAGAAAACTGTAGACTTGTGCATGGTCTCATCTAGCACTGCTGCACCCAAATAGCAACTGTAGCCGCAACCTCAACCACAACCACAACATCGTCCGTAGGTGCAACACCAACAGCAGCTCCAACGTCACCCGTAGCAATAGCATTACGCGCAGCCGCAACCACAACCTCACCCCCACATGCAACTAGTAGGGAGTTATCTGGGCTCATCTCCAGTCCATACGATTCCCATCCTCTTTCCCCCACCTGGTGTCATGAGCAAGCCGGTCATGGCCACCTTAAGCCTACCCAACTTTACGTTAGGCATCCCAGTGTGGTATCTTGATCCACCAGCTCAACCAGCAATGCCCCAAGTTGTTTTAACCCTGGTGCAACCTATCGCAGTCGAGTCTCACCCTCTACCTGGTCCACACAAGCCAACCACTACACCTGCACCTGCACCATCCCTACCCAAAAGGGCCAGGGGCAAGAATACCAAAGCCACTACAGAACCATGACAAGTCCCACCTTGTGCCTTCTGCAAACAACAGGGCCATCCAACTCAAAATTGCCCTGAAATTCCAGTGATCCATGCGCATCTGGATGCCATGGATACAAACGAAAACATCCCCGTGGTTGAAGTCCCAATGATGCCAGTACTCAGGAACAAGGCATTGAGGAAAAACCATGCTTGCGCCCTTTGCGGCTTGTATGGACATTACTCCCACCATTTCCAAGACTTGCCCGAATTTCGAATGGCTCTCGCTGACCTCCGTCACCATTTCCTTGAGTCTGAGATCACCTTGATTGAAGAAGTTCACCCCCCACCACCTTCTTCAAACACCATGTCCATTTACATGATTTCCAGTTCAACTGACCCGCTCGTCCCCACCTACAACGAAAGTCCATCAGATCTGTCTCCTTCGTTGTTTCCCCAGCCACAGCTGCAACCTCAGTTGCAACCTCAACCTCAATTACTAGGGAAACATTGGGGTTCATTCCCACTTAACATGGTCCTTTTCCTTTTCCTTTTCAGTTTCCTACCATCTAAGTTCGTGAGTAAGTATGTCTTGGCAACCCACAATCTACAAGATTTCACATTGGGAGATCCTATGTGGTACCTTGAACCACCTACCCTACCTCCAGGTCCATCAAAGACTCCTACTGTCTCGAGGCCTACCTCTCTTCCTCCAACAAAGACTGGGCGCAAGGCCACAAAAACCACAACCAATACCATTTACATGATCTCTGGCACCAGTCGCCCTTCCATCTCATCACTTGTGGAAGATCCACCTGATCTATCATGGCACCACTTACGCGATAACGAAGATATATGTAACACCGCCTTCGGTTTTACCCCATTCCCTTTAAACCATAGTGTGGAATTGGTTCTTCCCATAAAATACTAGATTTCGTCACCCCACCTTGCCAATGACCTTCATCTCAGCAAGGGGGCATACCTCTTCATTGACTCTGATGGACAAATCTTGGAGAACCCCCACAACGGGCTCTACCTCAAGATATTTTATGCTTAACATCACCAATGAGTCGCTTCATTTTATTTTATTTTTCCAACGTTTTTCATCACAAATCAAGGGTAGCACCATCGGCTTCTAATCCAAAGTCACCCAGAACCGGTTTGAGACACCTCTCACACCTCCGGGCTCAATTTTCTATTTCTGAGACCATTGTCTCATGTTTAATAAACCAATTTCGGGACCATTTCCCACAAGTCACCTCAATTTATGAGCCATGACATGATGATGCAAGTGTCTATGGACCTATACTTGTATCACACCTCTCAACCATAAGTCATGCGAGTTTTCTGGCCGACGCCCGTTAAGGACTGTAATTTTAGCTTTTATTTTGCATTTTTAACACATAGTTGTCTTTTCCATTCACCGCACTTGACGCAGACATCTGGACCATCGTCCACAAAACAATTTATTTTTCTTACACGTATTTGGCATATAAATGCCTCTGGACTTGTACTCACATCGCATGTGATCAAGTTCATCTACCACAACACACACACACACACTCTCCTGACCTCTATCCGAGAGCCACTTCGGTTTGCGTGCCTTTGTCGCATCAACTCATAGGCCTCTGTTGCGATCTATCCCACGCATGTATTGGTATGTTTGAGAGCCTTCTGCTCCGTCCATACTACATGGATTACCTCTGGACCTCTATCCACCGTCCCGACATGGGGCACCGCATGTGCCACCATCAGTTGACCACATTGGAGTTTCGTTTAAGCTCTTTTCTGACTCCTTAAAACAATGAAAAGATTGTCGAGCACAGCTGCTTCCTTTCCCGCTCGCGAAAGTATAGGAAAGGGTGTCTACATCATCTTGTGTATCTCCCTTTGTGTACCATGTAGACCATTTCAGGAAAAGGACCTCCTTGGCACACTCAAGCCAATATCGTTCCCTTCTGCATACTTTTATGCTTTCTCGGGCAGAGGGGCCACACTTTACGAAAAATCCCACCACTGTTTGTCCTTAAGCTCTTTTCCAGCCGTCTCAACAAGAAAAGATTGCTGAGAAAACTTGGTTTTGTTCATGCTCATAAAAGTATTTGAATAATCGTCCAGCTAGTACAGGTTTAACCTTTTCTGGCCTGATTGGAGTACCAATGGTAAAGAAGTCTCTCATCCCCTCGAGGATGGGCGAGCTCTCCTATGTATACTTTTATCCTTTTTCAGGCACAGGAGACTACCAACGAAAAAAGAGCCCCCACTGAAGTCTTCTCCATGCTTTCAGACTCTCTAAAATTGAAAGCACCATCGAGCATTTACC
The DNA here is from genome assembly GCA_001517045.1 of Pseudotsuga menziesii. Classification (NCBI taxonomy): domain Eukaryota; kingdom Viridiplantae; phylum Streptophyta; class Pinopsida; order Pinales; family Pinaceae; genus Pseudotsuga; species Pseudotsuga menziesii. The sequence continues at coordinate 411,998 of LPNX011194764.1, read as the reverse complement.
TTCTTGGGCTCGCCAAAAATCCACGAGATCGTACCACAATGGTGTCCCTAGACACCACCCCATAGAAAAAAGTTTGGAAGCATCCCCAAATTGGGTCGCCTTTGTTCATAGTACTTTGCAATGTGTCTTCCTTGGATCCCATCAATATCAAAAGTGTCCACCTCCTCTAAGTATTTCCCATCTGCAGTGACATTCATGGTATTACAGCTATGATCCCATTCCCTTGAGTCAGTTTCATTTGCTGCCTGATCTGCCCTACCATCATACTCTAAACAAAGGAAGTTTTAGTCTCCCACTCCTCCCCTAACCCTGTTCAATTCTTTCCCTTCCCTCCCCTCCCCCCCCAATTCAGTGAGTCAGTTCGCAGATTGCTTCACACCTTTCAGTTTTCTCCCTCGTGCTACTGGTCAAGGAAACATCATTGCCTTGGCTAGGGGTAGGTCTCCCTCTATCGACACCAACACACATATTCTAGAGGATATACCCAGAGGTCCCTGTACCTTGGTTTCATTGACATCATTGATGAGTTCCTTGGACCACATGAGAGGAGTCCTTAGTGCCTCTCGGGATGATTGTTTCTCACGTGCTCGACTTCAACTCCATCATCGCACCATTGAGATTCGTGCAGGTTTTGTTCCACACAATACTTGGTTGAAGACCCCGAATGTCACCCAACTCTAGCACATTGGTCATTCCACTCAAGGGACCTAAACAGGTTATGTCCCTTGTGATTTTTGGGTTGCATTGGAGACAGTGATATGAAGCCCCAGCAGTGCTTCGATATACCTTTATGATTGATGCAACATACTTGTACCACAGAGACTCTGACTCTCAATTAGCAAGTCCACACAACTATGAACCAGATCCAGCAGAACGCCAGTCATGAAGATATAGCATTCTGTGAGAATGCCATGGGTCCAATGTACCATATCAGTATTGTATTCAGCCTCGCATGGAGGCAACCATTATTGTAACATCGAGTGTATATGATCGGCTCTTGTATTTTAGAGCATAGATCAAATTATTCTTTTGACATTATCATGAGCATGGGGATGCCCACCTTGTACATATACATGTCACACATTTATTGTATCTCACCCATTGATGGGAACCAAATTAATACAAAAACCAAAAGCCACCATGCCCCAACCCCGAAAGCACCACCTCTACACTGCAAATCCTATGATGTCTGTCAGCCATACATTGAGCTCCTACCCTCACTCATCAGGGGGAAATTTGTTAACCCAAAAATCCCCCACTTAACTCTCAATGGCCTACACCACCCAAGGACGCCATATCACAACCCCCATATCACTCCATCAGACCTTCCATTAGACCCCCACACCTCCAAAAGATCCCAAGGATGAAGAAAAGGGATAAAAACCCCCAAAAAGAGCCCAAAATAGACCCCTAGGAGCTAAAGCCCTCAAAAAGGGGCTAAAACCCTAAAAGGGGCTAAAGTTAGGGCAGAAGGGGCTAAAGCCCTAACCAAGGGCTTGGAAAATCTATAAAAGGAGGGTGGGGGGTCACTCTCAAAACACTTCTCCCATTGCCAATTGTTATGCTTCCCATGGGTGCTTTGAGACCTTTGCCTCTCAAACCACCCACACTCCCTCTCCTCCATTTCCATTCCCATTGAGCCATTGCTCCCAAACCAAGAGAGGTTCTCCCGTGAGCTAGGGCATGGTGGCCCATTCCCACTAGAGAAGGTATATTTGTGATTTTATGTTTATTTCTTTGCTTCTTAATATGATTTGCTTTCTAACCCTTGTCTCCACTTGCAGGTTTTGTCATTAACATTGTTTTATAGGTTTTCCATTGTAGCTTAGGATTATTTGCAGGTTTTAAGGAGGCGAAACCCTAACCCATTTTCTGCAGAGGGGTTCACCAGTGCTTCATCTCCTTCTTTCTATTTTGTTCTTAGCTTACAATCTAGCTTAGCTTCAGTTTTCTATTCTTAATTCTTAGATAAGTTTACTATTCTACTTCCATTATTTCCATTTCATTTTTTTGCATTTTCACCATTAGCATGAACCTACCCTTGTGCCCTATAGGCATAAGGGAGCCATTCCTACCCATGTAGCAGGGAGAAATCCTTGCTACAAGGAGTAGAGTAGATAGAGGAGAGAAGGGCGTGCTAGGAGGAAGTGGTTGCACAAGCATAGGAGTTAGTTGCATAGAGTCATTAGCCCAACTGTGGTAGTCGAAGGCCTATGACATAGTCAAATCAGTAATAAATGAAAATAGTTAGTCGATGGTGCTTGTTGAAACAATGTGTATTTATGGATGATCTGACCGTTGGATTGACAGAATCAACGACAGATTTAGGTGATTAATGTAGGATTTAGTCATGATGGTCATAGATGATTTAGTAATGATGACCAATGGATTGGACGCTTTCTATAAGAAGGTCCTCAATGCAAGTCGAAAGCACCATTTCAGCCATGTTGAGTCAAGTTGCAGAGAGCATTTGAAGCTAAGTGAGTTGCAAAGTGAAGTAGAGGGTGTGCGCTAGATAAGATAGGGAGGTATATTGGCCCAACATGCTGGGCATGATTACCCAGTTCGACCAACTGCCATTGTTGAAGAAATATTGAGCATGTCAGTCGATCATCGTTGATTCCATGGGGGAAGCGAAAGGTCCAGAATCCAAGCTCAACACCACCACAAAAGCAGCAAACGAGAAATTCCATTAGAGAGCAGGGGAAGGAACTTCCCATATGGGGCCCTCTAGCTTGGGAGTTGTCGAGTCGACGGTTCGCATAGGAGTTTCTATGAAGGATATTCCAAGGTACATTGCTCCCACCCGCCCTGGTACGAAACCACAACATCTGACAAAAAATCAGAAGTATCATCCCAAACTATCGCCTTTACCCAAAGGGATGACATGCACCATTGAAATTATCCCTGTGTTGATCAAGATGAAGTATGAGGACCATGATTTGTTGCTATGGAAGAACGTAGCAGATGAGCCCTACGAGTAATTTCCTACGGTCGCAGGAGCACCCATTGTATGTATTCCACAGCCCTAGGCGGAAGGACTGAAAAACTCTGGGTTATTGGGGATTATCAACATGCCACATTTTGGGCGATTGAACGAAGCAAATGCGTGCGTCAAATAGGTTTTGGAGTGTTTTTATGGAGGAACATTGTGGTTGGACACACCAATCATGCTCATGGTGTATTTGATTTCTGAGATTACAGGATTGCCAAAGGATGGGGAAGTCCCATAGCAATATTTCCAAGGACAAGATAATGATAAGCGTCTAGCAGCATGGTTGAAGGAGTAGTATGATTTGCAACACAATGGCAGAGCCTATCGCATTGACAACATCAATGATAGAGCGATGCAAATCGGTGCCCAAATACTGGCGAGCAATATTGTCTAAAAGAATCGCCCTATTCAGTGCACTTCGGGAGTTATTGCATGTGCGCAGAAATGTGCCGAGGGAGTCCACATGAACTGGTCCCTCTTTTTGTTGAATCAGCTGGTGGAGTACGCGGTCGCAGTTCAGGCTAGGGAGTGTCCTTTTTATTATAGTTGGTTGTTAATCTTGATCGCGTTGGTGGCTTGGATGGAGATAGGGGATTACCAAGGAATGGCGATCGAAGCTGCCAAGGTGTGCAAAGGCGCACTATATCAAAACGTGTGGTGGGTGGAGGATGCCAGTCGTCAAACAGATTGTGTGATCTACTTTTGGATCTACTGGGAGGAATTGCAAGAAGCAACGATCAAAATTCCAAGGTTATCAGAAACATCGACAGTGAAATATCAGTGGATTTTGCGGAGAAACCCAAATAGTTAGGGGAAACCCTCACATGATTAGGGTTATGGTATGTATTCTTGAAAACACCTTTCAGTATCTTTGGCATAGGTTCAACTAGTTTTTCAATCGAAAGAGGCTCTGATGACTCGAAAGGTTGCTTGTCTTTCTGCGAAGACCCTTATTCGTAATTCTTAGCTCGGGTTTGTAACATAGTTTGGGATAGGACCATGTTAATGTAAGATTGATTGGTAAGGGAAGTATCCGGGGTTCCTCTGACATTCTTTGAATCACTTGAAGTTGCATTTTTCCCTATGGAAAAGGATCCTCAAGAAAAGCAGGTTGTTGCTTCAACAACTTTTGAGCTTGTTCCATTAGAGGGAATTGATAGGTTAAGTGATCCTCCTAAAAAATTGCAGCGGAACTTTACCTTTTTCTTTTCTTTCTTTCCCCCCTCATCATTCTTTGTGGGTTTTTTTTTTTTGGTTTCCCTCCCCTTTTTTTCTTTTTTTCTTCCCACCGGATTGTTGAGTGCCCTTGGGGGTGGATTGTGCAATAAAAAATTATCCATTCTGAGGGGAGGAGGTTACATATTTGGTTGTATCCATTGCAGACTGCTTCACTGATGATTCATGGATTTGTTTTCCGAGTGATTCTACAGTGGGTGACTGGACTGGACTGATGATGCCATCGAGATATGGTACAGGCTTTGGTTTTGCAAAGTCAATATTAGACCTTGGTGCATCTGGTATAATTTCGTAGAGAATACCATATTAAGCGTAGATCAAATCAAATTGTTGGGATCTAAGAATGGCCTCTTCTTTGGTTGTTACTCTTGAATTTGATACGTCTTTTGAAATATATTGAAACAAGGATTTCAGGAAGAATTCCAATAGAAATTCAGGAGGAATATTGGCCTTGATAAATCTCTTTCTTCTTTGCCACTCCTGTATGTGGTCAAATATGTGAGTGGCTTTGTTATGTCAAAAAGTCGATAAAAGGTCAGTACCGAAATCATACCGGACCAAAAGTTGGAATTATTTGAGGAAAATAGTGGCTAAGTCAAGAAAACCGTCATAAGCAGTAGGAGGAAGTTCAATATACCATTTAGCTGCTACACTCGTCAGAGTTCTTTGAAAGAGACTTAACCGAAATGAATCATCATTCAATGAGTTAGAATAGAACCATAAATAGAAAGTTGTGACATGGTCACCAAGGTCCTCTCCAGTCTTAGCTTCAAATTTTGTGATATTGAAAGGGAGTTTGATAAGGATTGGTGGCCAAGTTAGATCATAGCACACAGGGTTGTTCATTAATTTCAAGAGGTTTGGAAAGTTCAAAGTTTACAGAAAAGGAAGTCGAGGTTGAGCCAGGGATTGATATTGGGGAACTTGGTGTGAGGAATTTCATGCACCAATGTTCCCATAATGTTGGTTTGGATTTCCCCCAGTCGCTGACTGTGAATAAGTGAAAATGTTCTGAAAAGGATTCCACCCAAAAGCTAAGGGGTTGCTGAATTTAGGTGTCTTGTATTGAGTTGGTATGGTTTCTTTGAATATAAGTGTCATCAATACTAGATCTATTGGCCTTCCACCAAACAGTTAAAAATTAGAGATTTCAATGAGCGCATTCGAGACCTAACTTGAGGTTTGAAAGTTTAATACTAAGAAAGGATTCGGGATTCTAGAAGACACAACTGCAAAAGTAGGTGTGGGTCCTACATATGGAAAGGATGGAGGAATGTGTCCTCCATACCAGGGATACCCTTTCATGAGAGGAGTGGAACCACTAGGATTTTTCTGAAAAATTTGGAATAGGGAAGAGGATGTAAAATCCATACTAAGTACATCAGTAACCACCACATTAATAGAGCTTGTATCAGGGCTCATGGGCACTGAAGGGATAACCACTCTAGCACTCAGAGATAAAGGAGTAGATGGAGTAAATTTTAAAGATACTACCGATGCATTAGGTATGTTCGATAGTGGCACACTTACATGTGGAGGAGATAGTCTGTCAACTGACATGGCTGAAGTAGGGGTATAAATATCCCCATATCCTTCTCCATTATTCGACATGAAAAGATGATGAAGCACCAAGAGGTTGACTGAAAGGCCTAACTTGGACAAGCACGGTATCTTGCAAATCAGTAAGAGATGAATTCTAGTTCCTTGCAAACTCTTCATCCTGCAAGTATTTTATTTCTATTGATGGATGATCAAGTTGGTTTTACCTAAGTTCAGGTTCCCTTGGACTTTCACTAATACCAGTAAGTTCAAAAGAACCACTTGTGTTGATTCTACACCTTCTAGGTGGTGGTGGAGGATCCACAACTAAAGATGGAAGAAGGCCATGCAACCTTTGATGTCTAAGAGGATGTTGATCATCCACGACCAAATATTTTTAAATCACACACTTAAGATGTCAGACTATATCACAAGAAATTGAAAAATCACACCATTAAAAATTTATCTAAGTATCAAAAACAGGAAGGCAAAGATATTCCTTCCAAAGGAGCACCTGGGATGATGAGGGACCAAAAAATACTAGTGAAGAGTTGAAGGGCAGTTACCCGGGGTCCCGATACAAGTTTTATGGGTGCAAGCAGTTGAATCACTAACCACCCTCCCAAATTGTTGCACGAGGTTTCCTCCCAAGTCTTCCCTAGGTACAGTGGAAATAACCTTCTACCATCACCTGTGTAGAAGCCCTAGGTCAAGATACTATAGTTACCAAGTCTATAGGAAAATTTCAGAAGAACAGTCATCAATTTGACTGATGTGCATGGGAAGAGTAACAAGCCCAAAATTCAAGAAGCACTGCCACCACACATGGAAAAAAGGTGGTACTGAATGAACCCCTATATGCAAAAAAATCTTGGTTTATGTTCCACAAAGTATTGGAGGGGTATCTCCACAAATCAAGATTCACACGACCTCGTGCTTGACTCTTTTATTAGAGGATGTTTCTAATTTTCCTTCCTGTGGAAATGGGTTTCCTAAGCGACAAGACACTATGTTTGAATTTAAAAGTTTCGGATAGTTATAGATTGCCCTAATCTGAAACCATAGCCTAAGTTAGTTGGTGATGTCCCTAAAAAATAAAAATGCTACTAATTAATTTTAAATATTGTCTTTCTTTTTAAGGCTTCTTCTTACTCAGGGTCGTGACCGCACAACTTATGATGTTTTTAGACTTGGTCAGAAAGAAAGAAAAAATGGTGTAAATTGATTCAAATTAACATTTCCATTTCATTTTCTCCTTTCCTTTTTCAAAAAATAATGAAAGTCTAACTACTGAACTTTGCAAATCAAAGGAAAAAATTGCTTTTCTTTTTGAAAATATCAAAGCAATGTACAATGTGTCTATTTAATACTAAACATGCACTTTAAATGCTTTGCTTTTATATTTTTTCAAAAATGAAAGTAACAAATGCAACTTATGCACATATATAAGCTATATCTATGAATGTATGTATCAACAAGACTCGCAAACAAAACTCACAAACACAAACTTTGGAGGCTTTCCAAAGCTTGACAATTCCCTACTTGAACTGAACTACACTAGTTTCAAAAATGAAGTTGATGAAAAGTTTGGGAGAAGTAGCAGTAGATCAACTACTTAAGCAATCTGACAAAAAACATAAGAAAGCATTAACAGAGGCTAAAAAATCTGAAACTACTTGTACTCCAACCAAAAGTACCAAGAGAGGAGACCTAATAGCCTTAAACACACACTCAAACAAACTTATCCAAATAAAGGCTTACAAAAGCAAACCAATAAAGACTTGCAACAAATCACATACCAATGAACCTTCAAGGTGAAACCACAGAAGCAGTCAGACATCCAAAGCAAGCTTAGAAAAAGCGAACCCTAAGCTTCTAGACATCTATCTACATGAAAACACGACTGTGTAGTTGTGACATTCCCGCATACCACTCATGATTGTTCTTCAGGAAACCTGCAAATTATCTAGGAAAACATGATTGTAAGTATAGGAAACCCATGAATGCCTCAAAAAATTTTAAAAGAGAAAATAAAAGGGGGTCGAGCACAACAAAGATTCAAGAAAATAAGCTGAAAACATACTACTGCAAACCTTAAGCAAGACCACGAAAGACAAAAGACTAGAAAAAGACTTCAACTTAAGAGACCCCAAAACAAAATAGACTCCCCATCGGAGTCGCCAATTCTATTGTTTGGGATAGTTTACCTTATGGATGGGAGTTTAGAGGCCACCAACTAACTGAATGTTCTACTTGCAGACAACTAGGGTTTTACAAGCATAGATTATATAATGAGAGAAATATAGTGCGTACCTTGTTTCATATGGTTTACCCTAGCTTTCGTCTTCTTCTCCAATGCTTCTTTGCTTCCAATATTCAGTACCTGCAACAAATATTTTCCTTTCCTCAAAGTATCTTCTATTGTTATACAAGATGAGATATGAACATATAATTATTGCATTCAAAACAAATTACAAGCTAATTCAATACTCAAAACATTAGAGGCATACATCTATACATTGATGGAATGAAAAATAATCCTTATTAACAAATATATGAAAACCTTACATAGTCTCCTATCTGACCAAGCTCCTCTGAAAACTAGGACCTGGGTCTTCTTTCTCCTCTTCTTAATGGAATCCTCCAGCATAACTTTTCCTCCAAAGTTGGTCCCCTTTCCTCATACCCTTCCCCTCTTTTTATAGTTGCTTGTGAGGAAGGAATTCCAGGCTTAGGATGGTTGGGGAAGTTGGGGAAGTTGGGGAAGTTTCCAAACCAAGGAAAACTGCCCCTAGTTAATCATATTTTTATTTTTTAACTATTATTGATGGAATTCATGGGTTCATATGGAGCATCTCAGGAATGACTCGCGGTTTTCCTTAAGGAAACTTGCGAATTTTTATAATATTCATCTTACACATGGAAGATCTGCAAATGGTGCATGAGTTACTCAAAGGAAAGTCACAAATACATGATGAGTTCAAAAGAAAAAAAGGTTAATGATGGAGTGAAAAAGGTGTATTAAGGATCCAAATCATCTATAGGATTAAGGCTACCTCAATCCTTGATTTCCTTTTGTGTAATGACATATTTGATGTCATTACTTGTACAGAGAAGTGTCATTTCATAGTATAACAAATTCCCCCTAATGTATGAGGTCGTAGGCTAAGGATGGCCGAAATACATTACAACATTTGTTGAGAGGACTTAGAATTAAGGTTATCCTTATTACGAAGGATATACTCATTAATTTTTTTAAGGTCTTCTCTATCATTTTAATTGGGTCTAGAGAAGATCCAATGTCAGCATCACGCATGATCTCATCCACATCAATATCAATTGATTTATCTGATGCAGATCAAATGTTGAATCAACAGCCTGCAACAAAAATATATAAAACATTAATAATATGAAATAAATATACTGAGGAAAAAAACATAATAAAATAACATATTTCTCATGTTCGATTTCAAAAATTACAATTACGTATACCCGCTTCTTGGAGGATGGCATTATCTAATCCACAGCTGGGGACTTTTCCCAATCATCACCCTACAACAAAAATGTAGAAACATTATCATAATGAAAGCAATATACACAAGAAAAATACCTAACATAAAAAACATATTGGTCATATTATATTTGTGCAATTAGAAATAGGTATACCCACTAACTCAAGGAGCATGTACTCATCTAATCAACAGTTTGGGATTTACCCCGATCAGTTCCTTGCAACAATTAATTGTATAAAAAATTATAAAAAATAAACTAGTGTACTCACGAAAAAAAACAAATCACTTGCATGTGATGAAAAACGCATAATTCAATATGTAAATGAACCCAATATACTCATGAACAGTAAATAATAATAAAACATATTGTGCATATTATAGTAGTAAAATTACAACGAGGGTTACCTGCTGATTCGAGGATGTTCTACTCCTCTAATCAACTATCGAGGAGATGCCCCGATCACTTGTGTGTGATAAAAAATACATAATTCATTATATAAATGAAACCAATATACTGATGAAAAGACATAACAAAAAACATATTGTGCATATTATAGCAGTAAAATAACAATTAAGTATACATGCTACGTCAAGGAAGGTACTGTCTGATCTACTGTTGGTAGGGAGATACCCTAATCAACACCCTGCAACAAAAACATAGATAAAATTATCTAAACGAAACGATTATACTCATGAAAAAACATAACAAATAAATATGTTTTTCATCTTATATTTGCACAATTACAATGATGTATACCTACTACCTAAATGATGGTGTATTCCTATGATTCACTGTTGTGGAAATGCCCGGATCTCTACCCTACGTCTTAAATATAGAAAAATTTAACGAAAATAGAACAATAGACTACCAAAAAATAAATAAGATATTAGATTCAGTAATTAAAGGTTGGGTAAAATGTTAGATGTACATCTCCAATAGTGACCATGTTTGTATCTATTCGATTCAAATTGTAATTAATAAGAAACTCTTCCCCTGTAGATATTGATTTAATGCCACACACAAAACGTGGTTTCCTTCACGCCCCTCAAATATGCAATTGGATTGATTATGTGTTGACCTTGGTTGTGTACTGTTTATAAACCCCACAATATTCCTTGTAGAATTTGGCCTTCCATCAATGAACAATGTCTCTCCTTTATTTTGATCCATGTCTTTCAACTGTAAATACTTTACAGACAATCTGATCTACGCATAATTTTTGTATATTGGACCAGTCGCATCCAATTTTTGTAATTGTAACAAGGTCCAACATACTCCATCAATTCAATACATCTGTTGTGACCGACCATTATGCCATCCATGCAAAACAACCCAAAACCATGTAATGACGATGGTGCAATTCGATATATCCTCTCATTCACACAAAAATATGTGTTTAGTTGAGGAATATCCTTGGGTACCCATTGTTTCACTGTATGTTTGTACCTCAAGGGAACCTCGATGTCACCTATGGTCTCATCTTCATAAGAACATGACCCCCCTTCAGCGAGAAAAAATTGCATGCGGCTTTAGAATTTTATTATGATATTTTGACATCTAGTTGATATACATGGTGTAGACCTTCTAGATGTCTCACTTTCCTCTTGTCTTCCTAAAATCCCCTCACTTGAGGAAGACAGATCTGACAAATACCTGTTTGATTCTTCCTGCACCATGGGAAACAACATTCAAGATTACATCTCACCCATGTACTTCTCATGAATTGCGCCTTGAATCAATAGTGAGGTAATTTGTGGTTGTTGTTTTCCATGAATAGTTAGGTGATGAATGTGGAACCTAGTACCTAAAGAATAATTTATGACTCTAATACAAAGCTAGATATAGAAAAGTACTATTGTAATAAGTTCAAACATAATTTCATCTCTTTCAACTTTAACACTCCACTGGTCACTATGTTAAATTTGGTCCTTAATATGAGTTATCAATTCCAATTCGCTCAACTTTACAGCAACATTAACCCTATGTGTGCAACAAATATCAAATCTATACTTATTTCATGCCAAGATACTCCAAGAGTGAAGTTATGAACATAATATATAAAGTTGGCAAGTCTTCTAGAAAGGTCACTTAGGCAACCCTAGGTTTTAGGGTGATTACCGTAATAAAAACATAAAATAAAGTTGAGTAAACTTAGATTAGGGTACCAAAGGTCATGTGGTCACATAACAATTAAACAATAAAAATAATAAGGTTACGTCATCATACCAAATGTGGTCAAGGTACCACACACAATAAGGGTGATGTAATAAATTCAAACATAATTTTCATCTCTTTTAACTTTAAAACTCCATTGTTCACTGTGTTAAATTTGGTCCTTGAGATGAGTTATCAATTACAATGTACAAAACATAAACATTAACAAAATTACAATGAATTTTAACTAATGAACAGTAATTAAAGAACAATAGTAATGCTAGATAGATCTAGTTTGGATCTGCCTTATACTTAGACATTTTTAGTCGAATCTCGTTATTATAAGGACAAGTTGTCAAAATACATACTTGAAAGAGAGAGAGAGAGGGAGAGATCTTGGAGTGTTGATGGTTTAGCTAGTTCACATTTCACAGTTGGAGCTCACAGGTTGGAGATCACGGTTCACATTTCACAACACATGTCTAGAATCCCTAGAAGAGGTACCATAATAAAACATAAAATAAAGTTGAGTATACTTAGAGTATGGAACCATAGGTCATGTGGTCACATAACAATAAAAAAATAAAACTAATAAGGTTAATTCATCATATCAAAGGTGTCCAAGGTCCCACACACAATAAGGGATCTAGGACCAAGTAGAAGATGAAGGACCATAATTCAACCAAAGGGGTCACAACAAGATGCTAATGCAACCCCCATACCCACAAGACTAGCATGTACCGTAAAGGTGGAGAAACAACCCCTTTTACCCATAGGACCTACAGGACCAATGAATTTAATCTTTTCTCTCTCTCAAGGTATATTGTCACATATATTTTATCATCACTGTATAAGCAAAAGTAAATAACAAAGCTACATCTAGAAAAGTAACGTTGTAATAAATTCAAACATAATTTCCATCTCTTTCAACTTTAACACTCCACTGGTCACTACATTAAAGTTGGTCCTTGAGATGAGTTATCAATTGCAATGTACATAACATAAACTATAACAAAATTCTGCCAAGTTACTAATGAACAATAATTAAAGAACAATGGTAATGCTAGATAGATATGGTTTGGATCTACCTCATACTCAGGCATTTTGAGTCATCTCTTGTCACTGTAAGCACATGATGTCAAAATACATACCTTGAGAGAGAGAGAAAGAGATATAGTGATAATGGTTTAGCTTCACATTTCACGGTTACAACTCACTGGTTGGAGACCATAGTTCACATTTCACAGTTGCGGCTCACTAGTTGGAGATCACAATTCACAAAACAAGTCTAACAATCCTAAAAGAGGTGCCATATGACCTTTGGTACCCTACTTTAAGTGTACTCAACTTTACAACATCAATAACCCTATGTTGCGTCCAACAAATATCAGATCTATACTTCTTTCATGCCAAGATACTCTAATAGTGAAGTTATGAATATAATATATAAACTTGGCAAGTCTTCCAAAATGGTCACTTAGGAAGCCCTAGGTTTTAGGGTGGTTGCCACAATAAAACATAAAATAAAGTTGAGTACACATACAATAGGGTACCAAAGTTCATGTGGTCACATAACAATAAAACAATAAAAGTAATAAGGTTAAGTCATCATACCAAAGGTGTTCAAGGTACCACACACAATAAGGGCAGTAGGACCAAGTAGAAGATGAAGGACCATAAGTCAACCAAAGGGGTCAGAACAAGATTACAAGGAAACCCCCATATTAAAGAACAAGGTGTACCATAAAGGTGGAGAAACAACCCCTTTTACCCATAGGACCAACAAGACCAATGACTTTAATATTTTCTCTCTCTCAAGGTATATTGTCACATATATTTTTATCGTCATTGTATAAGTATAAGTAAATAACAAATCTAGATCCAGAATAGTACTGTTGGAATAAATACAAACATAATTTTCATCTCTTTCAACTTTAACACTCCATTGGTCACGACCTAGGGGTTTCATCCTAGAGGTTTAGTCCTCAATCAAAACATTTGGCACTATTTGGCTTCATAGATTCTTTATCACGGAATCTTCATTTCACTCTTGTTGACCTTCCTCTTGGGTGTATAATATGGAAAGGTAACATGTTTCTAAAGAGTATGTTGAACTTTATGAGATTTATAAGTATAAAATTGAATTCTATTAAGTTAATAATAAGAGAGAGTTTTCACAATAAGTGTAATCTTCTTTGAATATTTTATATAAAAAATAACACATCAATCCATATGATCCTCAATTTCATTAAAAAACAAATTTTGTGTATAACTTGATCAAACTTATCATAATTGTCGACAAAAACAAAATTCTTCAAGACTTTTTACCAAAAGAAACTAGTATTATATGTACATAATAATCAAATGAGGTCTCTCTTCATTAAAATTTAAAGTCATAAATCAATTATTCACTTTAAAAAAACCATCAAACAATCCATACAAACCATTTCCAGACACTTTTATATCATTTCTAATGGTGGATAAAACTAGTCATAAAACTAGTCAGACGTCTCACATGTTGTTGGTTGATTTGCTCTTGTCCTTTGGGTGCAAGAATATATACATAGATCACTTAGGATGATATTATTTTGGAATTTAGTGTTAAGTCTTCTCTTAATTCAAATTATGAGAAGATCACATACTTGATTCCTGTCTTTTTATCTATGGAAGACTTCAAGTAATGTTTCCCTAAGAAAATAGACTAAAGTATTGGAAAATTAGTCTAAGTTTCCCTAAAAAAATGCCCGCCATATATCATAGGTTAATGATAAAAATAATGTGTGAGTATCAAGATATATCTTGTTGAAGTGTTTATCTAAACATGGTCTTAGTTTTCCTAAAGAGTGCTAGAATAAAAAGTTATAGGTCTTCCAAGATGGGGTTTCAGGTTGTTTCGTGCAGTTTAGTAAAATGCATGCCTAGGTCAGAGGATGTTGAGTCTGAAGGTGAAAGCATTTTTTTTGTGCTCAATTATATTTCTTACATCATCTGGTATAATTAGTTCTGTTTGTGTCATAAACTGTTTCTAAGGCTAAGGAAACATGCTAACACAATCTCAAGAAAAAATCTCAATTCAAACTAGGGTTTAGGGTTTTTGTTTTAAGTGTTTTGGTCATAAACATCAAGAGCATATAGGGAATACATTCATCAGATAAGCAACAACTAAATCAAACACAATCACTGATAAAGATGTATATATATCACAAGAAACTAACAAAAAGCCTGTATTGAAGTTTACCCATAATGAACAAGCACTGCTAGAAAACAAACATTAACCAGCACTGAAATTGTCAATTAAGAAGCTAAACAAACTCACAGTAAAGCCAACACAGACCAAAAGTAGGGTAAAGAGTCATATATCCATAGTTTCATCAGTAAATGTACAAGAGAGTCACAACACTTATCTTTGAATAAGCCTGAAAGTATGATAGCCCACAGACCTCCTGATGCTCCAGAAAAATTAGAACCCTTACAATGACTTGCTATCCCTCTTTTATAATTACAAAAATTAGTTCTATTTCCCCTTCATTAGGTCGAAATTGAAACTACCCAGCAGTTACATTAACTAACTAACTCAACTAATTTACTAAAAATAGCAAATCGGATTCCTGGCAAATATGGCGAATTTCTGGAAAATAGGTGTCAAAGAAACTTCCATATCTCTCAATTGGTGACACCTGTGTAAAACCTGAGAGAGGTTTTTGTGAATGG
>LPNX011194764.1:372686-389248 GCA_001517045.1 Pseudotsuga menziesii | reverse complement strand
TTTGTATGAAAATTAAAAGTTGCTTGAGTAGTGATCATGCATTATGTGCTCAAAATAAGCATTTGTGAATCAATTTTTGGATAACATGACTTTTTCTTTGTCCCCATTAAAATGCAAAAGACCAAAAATCAAAATAAACCTATAAAAATTTAGCTCAAAAAGACCATGTAATCATCCAAAGAGCTCCTAAAGGAAAGTAAAACTATGACTTAAAACAAAAACTTAATTGAAAAATGAAAAACAAACCAAAAATTTAAAAAGTCAAACCAAAATTGAAGGAAAAATTTACTGACTTAACAAGTTCATTATTTTGTGAAGTAAAAAATCCACACTGGAGATGGCACAATTTGACTAAGTATAATATCTGCTGCTAAAACTGGTTAAGTGGCATCAGGAAAATGCATGCCATCCTCTCTATTTGAAGGATTCATTTATTCTGAGGATATAGGACTATAGAATTTTATCTGTGCATCTAACCATATGATTATTTTTTCCAAACAATCTCTAAGGGTGATTACTCTATTTCTTATCCTTACACCATAATCTAAGACACATTAGAGGAATTTTGGGGTCTAAAATGGGCCTCCTAAGGAAAATAATAAAATAATAGTTAAAATAATAAAATAATATTGATTAATTTTTGAGGAAGAAAGAAAAAAAACTACTTTTTGTGTTTGTATTTTCGACATATCTCCCTGTGTTTTTACTCAAATTTCGACCGAGAGAGCTCGTTGGATGCAGAATTTGATTCCGCATCCAACGAGTACCCACACTGCATACTTTTGACAGACCCCGCTACCCCAAAAACAAGAAATACCTGAAAAATGTGATGATGACATCATCATCACGTTTTTTCAGGTATTTCTTGTTTTTGGGGTAGCGAGGTCCATCAAAAGTATGCAGTGTGGGTACTCTTTGGATGCGGAATCAAATTCCACATCCAACGAGCTCTCCCGATCGAAATTTTAGTAAAAACACAATGAGATATGTCGAAAATACGAACAAAAAAAGTAGTTTTTTTTAATTACAAATATGTCAATTCAACCATTATGGTTGACTTATTTTATTGAAATTCTATTGGCTCTTGAATTCCAACTCACAAAAACTTATTTTGGCACGTTTTCTTATAAGGCCCATTTTAGACCCCAAATTTCCTCTAATGTAACAACCATCCTCGGTGTGTTAAACATTAGCAATAGCGAATGCCATTTGAGAATGTATGCCAGAGGGTAGTAAAAGGACATGACTCATTTTGTCGAGAGATTCCAAAAGCTATCAGAATCAGTAAGCTACCATTATTAAAAAAGGATACATCCTTGTAAGGGTAGGCCCTGCAAGGTGGTTGAAGCATCCACTTCGAAGACTAGAAAACATGGTCATGCAAAGTGCCATTTTGTTGCAAGTGATATTTTAATGGGAAAAATATTGAATATATTGTCTCGTATCCTCATAATGATGATTTCCCACATGTTAATCCCACTAATTTTTAGTTGATTGACAAATAAGGGGATGGATTTGTGAGTCTGTTGGTTAATAATGGAAACATAACGGATAATATTAGGCTCCTTTTCGATGAACAACTATTTAACAAGATCAAAGATGGTTTTGGAGAGGGGAAAGATATTGTTCTCACTGTGATGTATGACAACATGATTACTAGATTCCCAACAGAGAACCCCTAATAACCTAATACCCCTAGCAATAAAGACATTTAATACCCTAATACCCTAAGCATTAAAGACCCGGATTAGAGGAAATTTCAACTCAAAATGGGCCTTTTAACTCTAATTCAAATTCCATGTCATCATGTGTTAGCCAATGAAATTGATTTAAATTTGAAATACCGTATAGGTCTTAAACACTTTTTTAATATAAATTTGGGGATAGGTATCATAAAAAAACTACTTCTTTCATTTGTATTTTCGACATATCTCCCTATGTTTTTACTCAAATTTCGATCGAGAGAGATCGTTGGATGCAGAATTTAATTCCATATCCAATGATTACCCACTTAGCATACATTTGACAAACCCCCGCTACCCCAAAAACAAGAAATACCTGAAAAAACATGATGATGACATCATCATCACATTTTTATAGGTATTTCTTCTTTTTGGGGTAGCGGGGTCTGTCAAAAGTATGCCGAGTGGGTACTCGTTGGATGCGGAATTTAATTCCGCGTCCAACGAGCTCTCCTAATCGAAATTTGAGTTAAAACATAGGGAGATATGTCGAAAATACAAACAAAAAAGTAGTTTTTTTCTTTTCTTCCTCCAAAATTAATAAATATTATTTTATTATTTTAACTATTATTTTATTAATTTTTTTTAGGAGGCCCATTTTGAGTTGAAATTTCCCCTAATTATAGGAAAATGGTGACATGCGGTAGGCTCTTCCAAGCAAGAAGTCTCTATAACCATATCTATTGAATTCAAGGTATTCTTGAAAAGGGGAAGTCCCACGGACAGACGAATGAAAACCCACATACACCTTAAGTAGACCTTCCCCATCATCTTTCAGACCATAGCCAGGAGTCATTGCCATGCATAGTTGGGTCGTTGCTGCTCGCTAGGTGAATAAAACTAGGTGGTGTTAGACTTACCACAAGAAGAAGAAACAAATACAGATGGCAAGATTTTGGTTTGATTCAAGTACTACCAGCAAATCGAGGTTTTATCACCTAAACCACAGTCTCAAGATTCACTTTCTCTCTATTGGAAGGGTAACCTAATCCATTTATTTAACCTAATATTGAACTCCAATCAATGGGTAATGAGCATATCCAAAACAAAGGAATACACAAATTAATCATCATTCAAGTACATGATTACACAAGAAATCCAAGGCAAATCAATCTCAATCAGGTGCATGCATTGAACATATAAGTCACAAACATAATGATGACATATTTTCCTTCTTGATATCCATTGTGTCAGATTTAAATTATTTAGGGTTTGAATATCGATATTATAAAGCACCTCTCCATATCATGGGCGCCCGATTGAAATGGGGTATGCCTACTCTTGTAGATAATTCTCTCCTCCAGCTATTTGTCATGTCTCCCTAGAAAATTATTCAGAGAAGAATGTGAAGGAGATGGTTTGTTACAGAGATCATGTTGAATTGAAGCATGACGATGGAGTTGGTTTTTTGCAAAGAGATCGTGTCGAATGTGGTGTAATCAAAATGCTTTTGTTATGGTTTGTTTTAGTATATTTTTTGTTTGTTTTTTTAATGTTTTATATTAAGATATTTTATTATATTGTTTTGTTAAGTTTTTTTTTTGTTTTTATTAAATTGTTTTTTATTATATTGTACTATACATTGTTTTTGTTAGGATTATTAATCCTCCCTTGTCCAAATTTGGTCATATGTCTAAATCGGGAGTCCATCCAGTCTATTTATAGTCATTAGCACCATTGGTTAAACTTAACCTAATTGGGGCACATGTTTCAGTTACCAAAGTGTGGGGAACACTAATTGAGGCTCACTGCCACTTATTGCACTTGATTGCATAAGTTTAGGAGTCTCCTAGATCAATCCCTACAATTTAGGAAGCAATGGGAGTGCCGAAACCAACCAAGGTCAGTTAACTTCAGTTGACGACTAGTCAAGCCAAGTTAGGAGTCAGTTACATTCAGTTCTAGCTCTCTACATTCAGTTAAATAATGGTTTAATTAATTGCACACATGTGGGGCGTTTGTTTCACCTACCACAGTCAGTTAACCATTATTTAATACTAAATGTAACAGTTGGTTATGTTTTAGAACTCCGGTTATGATTTAGACAAGGACAGTTAACTACTGGGTCCTTAACTTCAGTTGATGACTAGTCAAGACAAGTTAGGAGTCAGTTACATTCAGTTAAATAATGGTTTAATTAATTGCACACATGTGGGGCGCTTTTCTCACCTACCACAGTCAGTTAACCATTATTTAATACTAAATGTAACAGTTAGTTGTGTTTTAGAACTCCTATTGTGATTTAGACAAGTCTTGGTTACCTACAGTCAAGTAGAGTCATCAATTCAAACTTCCTCATGTGGATTCGAATTGCTTGTGGCTATTAAAGCCATTTTACATCATTGTAATTATTATCTGGATTACTTTTTGATTAATGAAAGCATTCATAGCTGCAAGCCTTTTGCACTGTTTCATTCTTCAATGGCTGAGTAAATTGTGAGATCTTCTTTGTGAGTTGTGTGTTTGTCTACAGATCTATATGCTCAAATTTAACAGTTTTATTATATATTTCCCCTAAAACCAACATGACTATGTAAAATCATAAAAGTCTAGACTTAACATAATGGGTTCAACTAGAGACATGTATGAGATGGAAGCTAACTTCTTTTTAATAGAGCATAAAAAGTTGAATGACCTAGGTAGTGTTCATGTGTTTTGTAAGAATAACTAGAAACACTAGTGGAGACGATGATGAGGATGATGATGATAATGGTGAAGATGCAGATGATGAGGATGGTGACGATGATGATGATGATAAGTAAAAATAATGATGATGATGACGATAATGATGATGATGATGATAATGATGATGATGGTGACGATGATGATTTTAATGATAGTGATGATGGAAATGATGATAATGGTGATGATGATGATGATGGTGACGATGCTGATGATGGTGATGGTGATGATAATTATGGTAATGATGATGATGATGATGATTATGACGACGACGACGATGATGATGAAGATTGTGATGACGATGATGAGAATGATGATGATGATGATGAAAATAATGGAAATGAGGATGACTATGAGGATTATGATGATGATGGTGATGATGACGATGACGAGGAGGATGAGGATGACGATGACGATAAAAACAAGAGCATTGCATTACTTAGATTCTCTTTGTTTCGAGAATAATTTAATATTCTCTTCTAAATAGGGAACTCACGTGAAGGTGGAAGCTCATCTAACCGCCCCCACCCCCCCATGCCATTCTCAATTCCCCATAAACCAACACAATCTATGTATAAAAATAATTTATTCATGTGTTTTTTGACATAGTAATTAAGAAGCAGTGTCTCTTATAACATATTCCAACATACAAGAAAATAACAAAAAACCTTAAAATACCTAATATATAAAGTAGATAATATATATTAAGACATACCTGATACAATTCAATGGACTTCATCATGATATTATTGATTCAAGTCGTCATCTATATAATCTGATCTAGATTCAACATTGTAAGTATTGGCCTTATCCTCATTGTCATCGATGTCATTTTCAATCATTATGTCATTGTCGATATCATCTTCATGGACATTGTTTGCTACATCATATGATTCAACTAATTCTTCGTCATCTTCCTCTGGAACATGATGCTCTAACTCATGTTGATCATCCTCAACATCGCCTTCTTCTTCAAGACCCTCTTCATTATAATCCTCCACGTTATACTTTACCGTCCTTCCCCTTGGATCATGTCTCACGGAAAATGACCAACCCCCTCTACCTAGAACCTCAAAGTAAAATACATTTTCACATTGGCTTGGAAGAACATAGGGCTCATTTTCTGGCTCAAACAACCTTGTATTAACCATGGTAAATACATTATTATGTTTAATAATAGTTACATCGGGATCAAGTTGATTCAACCATAACCTATACCATTTGAAAACGAACGATACCGATTTGAAGGAGTTAAAATCACACTGAGTAATATCTTCCAAATACCCATAGTATCAAATTTCTGATATTTCTAAATGTATACCACTTCTAGAAGAAACATTGGTCGCCTCAAAGACTACAATTATACCACAATAAGAAGTTTTATTTGTTTCATCCAACTTTTTGATGCGAAATTTACGACCATTGCACCACATAGCCATATGGTATTTTACCTACTAAAAGACATACACATAAATGTTACATCCTTAATTGATAATGATTAAGTGCATGTTTTTTTCTATATAGGGAAATAAATGAATGTGTACATCAATATATTTGAAAAAAAATTAATAGTATGGATAATTAATATGCTTACATGCTTATCTTTTAAACCATATGCTAAATGAATTTGTCTTTCTTTAAGATTGGTATCTCCATTACGATGTGTTGCTTTAACCAATGAAGCCACACCTTCTCATGATATTCCTTGACCAAATTGTTCACATTGTTTAATCCATACCTTCATCCAATCAAGATTGTTTTCTATTTATAAATGAAGTCCATCCCACTCACAACTAACTGCTTCATGAAAGTAAAATTACAATTAAGTACAAATGTATATTCACTTAAAATGCATGTATA
The DNA here is from genome assembly GCA_001517045.1 of Pseudotsuga menziesii. Taxonomy (NCBI): domain Eukaryota; kingdom Viridiplantae; phylum Streptophyta; class Pinopsida; order Pinales; family Pinaceae; genus Pseudotsuga; species Pseudotsuga menziesii. Next base: position 382,964 of record LPNX011194764.1, on the reverse strand, counting down.
TGCTTTTAATTGATGCATGTTGAATATTAAAAATGAAATAAGTATGATATATACATTAAAAAAAAACAGTCAAATGTACCATAATTAATCTCCATTATCTAATAATTACCTTTCACCTTCCTCGATCTACCTTTCCCAATGAGGTACTCCCCTTCGAAATTTTTATTGGAGTCCAGATCACAAATGCGACCTAAATTGAGCTTTGATGCTAATATAGGAAGGTATTCAATAATATACATCATGTTCTGGTATACCATATATCCCTCTATCATAGAACCCTCTGGATGTGTTTTTTGTCTAACCAAGCCCTTCAAAATTTTCAAGTGCCTCTCAACCATCCACATGGAACTTGAGTGTATTGGCCCACACAATTCAATTTCCTCAACTTGGTGTATGAGGCAGTGTTCTTGTGCATTGAGAAATTTTGAAGGTAGATGCTTTTGTAATTCACACATCAAATGCAGAATTTATCTCCTCCAATACTTTATATCCTCTTTATGGATTTCTTTAGATGACAACCATATAAAAGTGATGCAAACAAATCACAATATTTAACAAAAAAAAACACTATTTTACAGATCAATTATAAAAATGAAAATCAAATATAAGTTCTACCATAAATTAAACAAACACTTTATGCATGGAATATATCACCACTTACCTCGTGTATTTTCCAATATCATATATAACTTGTTTGGCATTGTTGTCGAAGTTGTCATGGAGAGATAGAGGTAGAACATACTTTAACAATATAAAATTTGTTTCATTATTTTTTTCAAAAAGTAGACAAAAAAATACCAACAATAATATGCACGAGAATAAAAAAATATTGCCTTGATGAAGACATGCCAATCATGAATTTTCACCCCACAAAAATCACCTTTCTTGGTTATGATATTGTTAATGTTCAAACAAAATCTAATGGGAAATTTATTATTTTGTATTACTTCTGTGACAAAATTGCTTGGTTGCTCCATTAACAACCATGGAAGTGAGTTTACATTAACTTGTTCTTTGTTGCTATGTAATTGAATGACATATTTCATTGTGTGATTGGATTACTTAATGTCATTGCAAATTTTTACAATTTTTTATTTGTCACTCCTTAAATTCAATATTCGCCATAATGTTTCAGCCACATTCTTTATGATATGCATTGTATAAAATATATGAGCAATTTATAGGTGCTCATAGTACAACAACCTACTAAATTTTTTAGGATAAATTTTCATTCCTCGTAGAATCTCATTAATTCCTTCATGATCATGACGACCATCATGAATCACGATTTATAAATAATTTACAGAAAACAATGTCAATTATTGTAAACAACACACAATAAAAAAAGATTAAAAACATTTCGTATATGATGATAGATAGACAATTTGATATGTACGTACCTTGACAATTTTTATTATATTGAAACTTCCATAGGTGAGGTTTCATTCTCTGTGGTTTTAATGTAGTCTCTTGCTTCCCATTGAATAAATGTTTATCGATAGTTTGATACCTATGATTCTTACAGAGGAAGTTCCCATACTCATCAAACACCTCATTTTGTAAACTGTTTTAACGACGGGATTCGATCTTAGGACCACAAACTGGACATAGAAATTTTCCCTTTGTTTGAATACCTACATAAAGAGTTGATGGATTAACATTGTCAATTATAATTATATAAAATGAATGGATTATTTGAAAACAGATGCATACATAATATATCATCTTCATAAAATTAAATACTATTAAAGTCAACGTTATAATTGCATACAGCAAAAATGTGTTAACCATGGGGAATCATGTATTGTCCATATAAGCATTGCATGGAATTGAAATTCCCTTTGTCATATTGGTCTGGATACATCATACATAGTGATTCCATTCCATAGCTTTAGTTGTTCATCAATAAGAGGGTCAATATATACATTCATATCCTTAACTTGGTAATTACCTTATTTATTTGAACATATAAACTATATAATTATTACAACCATTAAGATATATATAAATAATACACAACAATAAAAGACAAAAATATATGACATTATGCAACAAAATACGACAAGTGAGATGCCACTAAATTTTTTTTTTAAATGGTGTAGACACATACCTGGGATAATTATTTCCAACATTATGTGATCCCTCTTTATTAACAACCATGGAGGAATGTTATTGTTGATAACAAAAATATACCACACCGAGTAAATACATCTCTTCTATGCATATGGATTGACACCATCTACTTCAAAAAAAATCCTAACATTACGAGGTTCTTCTTTAAAGTGTGGTCATTTTTCCTCCATACATCTAAATGCATAACCATCTGCATGCATTCGAAGAATGTCATCTTGACTTCTATTATGTGCATGACAATCCATAAATAGTGTTATATTTTTTCACCTGAACATTAGTTGCAAACGTGGAATAATGGGAATATAAAGAAGAAACTTGTGAGGAACCTTCTTTGTTACTTGATCTGTTTGATATCTATTGATATGACATTCAAGACATTTTGTTTTAAATTCATTTTTTTTATAATATATGGTATGGTCATCGGAACATGCATCAATTGCTTCATACTGCATTTCCAATTTCTTTCATAATGAAAGATAAATATCGATGTGTGCAAGGTAAAATATTTGGCGATGGTAACAAAAATTCAACTATCAAGCTACAACAAATTACAGTAAAAAACTAGTTAATATAATATATAAATAAAATTAATGAAACATGTTTCATCCGTATTAATTTTACTTATGAATTAACAATGAAATTATCAGAGGATCAAAGATAACCTTTATCCTGATCATATGTATGTGATGGAATATATTGCATACCTTAACATCTATGTGAGTGATATGTTTGAAATACCATTCATAACCCTCAAGTTCATTATCAACAATAAGTAGAGAGAATATTTGTGTTGGTCCTTCATAAAGGGATTCTTATGTCTTCTCAAGAAGAGGTAAATCATGAACATCATCAAAGTCATCATTTTCATGATCATCGTCATCATCATCCATTCTAGCATTAAATGTATCATGGATTAATTTATTTTTACTATCATCTTCAACTGTGTCGCAATTATGATCATCTTCTTCATATGATCATTAACTTGTTCTTCATTATTCATAGCTCCATGGTCCATCGGTGCTTGTTCTAAAACACATCCTCTTGGTGATATGTCGTAGGATGTATTTACTTTATAACTACATGAAACCATCAAGAGATATTAGTTAATATAAGAAATATTAAAATTATACATACATGTACAAAACCAATCAATATAAATACATATATAATGAAAAACTTATAAATGGGTGAAAGTCATGTCTCCCCTTAGCATGTTTGTATTCCCTACAATGTCTCTTACTTGTTGCAATATTTATTCTTCTCCTTTTAAAGCCCCTGCATTGACTACATGAATAATAAAATTTCCCATCACCCTTTCTTTTCATTCCATCCCAGAATATAGCAAGCAATTCATGATTTTGATCGTGTGGATCAGGAATATTGTTATGTTCTGAAATTTTCTGATACCAAGCTTGAATGATGATTATTGATCTTAAAAAATCAAGGTCCAAACTTCACTACTTTTAATCACAATAACAATTGAAATAATTGTGGATTTGTGTATGTAAAACAGTTCATGCATATATTATAGCTTCCACAAACCGTCGCTTATATAGCAAACATATCGTAATATTCCTATTATATAGTTTCTAAAAATAAATTCTCATCGAATATCCAATGAAATTAAGATTTTTATCGTCGTCGGATTATTGACAACCATCGAATAACCGATGCAAACTGGAGCAAATTTAAAACAAAAACAAAAAAAATAGTAATTACCAAGGTGAAATCTGACGATAGGGTCAATTTCGTCGAATGGCATCAGATTTTCTCGTCAAATTTTGGGTTCAAATATTGATGTATGTGAAGGTTCCATATAGCAGTGAGGTTTATCTAATGGATTATGGGGGGCCAACCTATGATTATGCACATTTGGATAGACTAACAATATATCTAACTAGTGTGTGCATATATGGATTTTTTGCAAATTATAATAAAATGAAAGAAAACAATCAGGATAAAGGATATTCCATATATATTAATGGAGGGCCCAAAGCTTGTGGAAATATTGTTGGATTTATAAAAAATATTATTCCTAGAAACACACACAAACTACCCAATTGTGTGTTTGTCGAGTGAGAGGAAAACAGAGTTGTGGTCACTGCAATAAAGTCAATACCTACAGGGAAGGAGTTGCCGGTTAATTATAATTTGAACAAGATCTAGGAAACATATAACTATCCTTACACACTCCTGTACATTATTCAGTAAAAGGCATGTATACTGAATGTTCATTTGTTTTCATTATATATTGTTTTTGGCGTAATGTTGATGAGATTTCACCCAAATTTGGATATATGGTTAACATATCTTCATTTATGTTTTAGGTTGATTCAGGGAAAGGTATCAACCATAGCCAAGTGATATAATATATGGTGATTTATATTTTTTTATTGCATTCCATATTGTTCAGTTTTATTCCAGTGCAAAGTTCATTGCTACATAATTTATTGTTCTTACATTATATGAGCATTTGTAGACTCCTACGTCAACCCCTAATCCTAATCAATATGACGTTGATGTTTCAGTAGTTGATGAACCTCTGGAAAAAATTAGGAAAAAGCTTAAAAACACAGCCACTGAACTAGTAGAATTGATGGGCAGTGAAGATACACCGAAAAAATGATAAAAGATGCCAATACTTGATGGATTCCATTCATAAGTACAATGTATGTTTTTAAAAATTATATTTCATTTCTTCATTTAAAGAATAATTCATATTTTTTTAAATGAATCCAAGATCCTAACTCAGTGAATTCAAAGGGTATGACTATTAAATAATACACGAAAGAATTTTTTAGGTTGAGTATTAGAGTTGGACAGACACAAGAGGACATAGAAAGAGTGGACAGATATATAAATGGACTAAGATATGAGATACAAGATGAGATCAACTTGTTGAATTTGAAAAATGTTGAATATGCTTATCAAGCAGCCTCAAGGATAGCAGAAAATATACCAATAATGCAGAACCAAAAGAATCAAGGAAGAAGTACAACAAGAGGAAAATGATCTCCAAACATAGGAGGTAAGTTTCAGACCTCTAAGGATGATGCAGAAGGTTCTAGTATCCAAACACCCCAAAGAGGACGATTCTGGGGAGGCATGTTTAATATTAGAGGAAGAGGCAGAAATAGAGAAGTGAAATGCTATACATGTGGAGAAATTGGACACATGTCATGAGACTGCCCAAAGAATAAACCTATAGCTCATAGGAATGAAAATATTGCTAAGGATCATGAAGAGTCCAATGAGGCAGCAAAGATGAATAATACTCCCAAGGAAGGCCTGAATCTATTATGATGAAGAGAGTTTTAGTGAAAACAAAGAAGAAAGTGCATGAACCATCCCAAAGGAAGTGTCTTTTCAGGACTAAGTGCAAGTCACTAGGGAACTATTTTAAGATGGTTATTGACAGTGGTAGTACAGATAGTTTGGTCTCCATTGAGATGGTAGAGAAGTTGGTATTGAAGACGATGAAACATCCCACTCCTTATAAAGTGTCTGAGTTGCAGAAAGGACATCAGCTCTTGGTGAATGAGAAGCGCAATATGGAGTTTGAAATTGGTACTTAAAAAGATATGGTATTATGTGATATAATTCCTATGGATGTATGCCATATATTCTTAGGGAGGCCATGGCAATATGATAGAAAAAATTTCCATGATGGAAGGAAGAAAACTTACTCTCTAGAAAGGATGGAAATAAGCATACATTGTTACCTTCGAAATATGAAGCAGCCCAAGAAGGTTCAGAACCTAATATTTTGTTGATGACTGGGAAGGAACTATTACAAGAAGTCAATAAGGAAGAAGAACTTCATTTTTCCCTTGTTGCAAAACCAAAGGTAATTTTAACTTCTACAAATTTAGACGATTTTCCTGCTGAAGTTAAAATCTTGCTTGATAATTATGTTGATTATTGTGGATGAGTTACCAAATGCTTTACCTCTCATGAGAAGTATTAGTCGTCACATTGAATTAATACCTGGTGCAAGTTTACCTAATAAGGTAGCCTATAAACTGAATCCTCAAGAGAATGAAGAGATCAAACAACAGATACAGGAGCTATTGGACAAAGGTTTGGTGAAAGAAAGTTTGTGTCCTTCTGCAATACCCATTGTGCTTATCCCAAATAAGGATGGTGGATGGCGTATGTGCATTGAATCCAAAGCAATAAATAATATCACTATGAGGTACATATTTTCCCTTACCATGTTAGATTTTTATGATTTAAGAAATGTGATCTTAGAATCTTATCTGAGAGAATAACACCCACAACAATAAACACAAGAGATAAGAGACACAAAGAATTATCCTCGGGGAAACCATAAAGGAGAAAACCCTGCAACTTCCTCAGAGATAGAATGAGCACCAATGGCAGCAGTAAAACCTGAAAACATAAAGATGATCTTCAACAGCTTGTTCTCTCTCTCTCACTTGAGAGAGCTTCTCCTCTCTCACTCATGCGCCCCAGTGAGTGAGTGTGTATATGTGATAAATAGAGAGGCTCACTCTCTATTTATATTCTTTTGTTCACTTAATGTCCACTTCAACATGTCGACCTCACTTAACAATTACTTTACTAGAGCCGACATCTCTAGGAGAGTCTAATAACCCTCATGCCCCTCAACTATGGGGACTTTTCCCCTCCGATCAACAAGGAGGGTTATCCTTAACACAACGGTGGGGACTATTTCCATGACTTACAATAACTCACCTAGGTCTGACTTCTCTAGGACAGTCTAATAACCCTAGGGCCCCACAACTGTGGGGACTTTAACCCTTGAACAATAAGGAGGGTTACCCACAATGACTTTACATGACTTGTTTACATTATTGAATCTCTTGATCGGAACATCGGGGCATGACATGACTCAATTACATTACAGATACTTCCTGGAATAAACATCTGGGTACAATACATAAAATATACAATTGAATACATTTCAAAGTTACAAATACAACAACACTCCCTCTTAACTAGGAAGGTATTCTCTCGACACAATTTATCAGCACAAATATTCTTCTCTGTATCATCTGGATCACCATCAAGTCATCTTCATGTTCAATTCATCTTCATCACTGGATGTGGATCATCATTGGATCATCATCAAAACTGGATCATCACTGAATCATCATCAAAACTGGATCATCATCATCATCACTGCTTCCACTATCTCAATCAAATGGTGCTATCTCTTCATTCTTCTCATCACTAGAAGTTCTACAGAGCCAACCCTTTTTCATGTTGGTTGTAGGCCTAGCCTCCATGTAGGTCTTCTTCAGCTCTTATATCTGACCCTAAGTCAGAATGGCCCGCCCAACACTTATATCTGACCATGGGAGGAACACATCCAACAACCATGTCAAAAAGGCATGCCCAACACTCACATTTGACCATGGGAGGAACACATCCAACAACCATGTCAGAAAGGCCCAACACTCACATCCGATCATGGGAGGAATGCATCCAAGAACCATACCAGAAAGGGTCAGCAATCACATCCGATCATGGGAGGAACACATCCAAGAACCATATCAGAACATCTTAGCACTTATATCTGACCATGGGAGGAACACATCTAAGAACCATGTCAGAAGGGCTTAGCACTTATATCTAACCATGGGAGGAACACATCCAAGAACCATGTCATAATGGCTCAACACTTATATCCATCCATGTGGGGCACACATCCCGCATCCATGCTAGAAGGGATCAGCACTTATATCTGATCATGTGGGAAGACATCCCACAGTCTCCTCAGAATGGATCTGCACTTACATCTGATCATGTGGCAACACATCCCATAGTCACATCAAAATGGCTCTACACTTACATCTGATCATGTGGGAACACATCTCACAGTCACATTAGAATGGCTCTGCACTTACATCTGATCATGTGGGAAAACATCCCACAGTCAAATCAGAATGGCCCTGCACTTACATTTTATCATGTGGGAACACATCCCACAGTCACATCAGAATGGCCCTTAGCTCTAGGTTGAGTATTCCTAGTAACTAACCAAGTGCCTCCATTTAGAGAATGGAATTCATCGCTTATATCTGATCATGTGAGAACACATCTCACAGTCACCTCAGAATGGATCAACACTCACATCTGACCATGGAAGGAACCAATCCTCTCACCATGACATAATGGCTTAGCCCTTACATCTAACCATGGAAGGAAATAATCCTCTCACCATGTCAGAATAGGTCACGGACTCATCACTTCCCCTTGGAGGGAACCTTGATCTAGAGAACACAAAGCTTCTCCCTTAAGTACTCAAACTTCACTCTGGTCAATGGCTTAGTCAACACATCAGCTATATGTTCATCCATCACAACATACTAGAGCTTCACTGCTCCTCTATGTACCATATCCTTGATATAGTGATATTTGATCTCGATATGCTTTGACTTTTCATGGAACACCAAGTTCTCCGACAACTTCACACAACTCTGGTTCTCGTAATATATACAAGTAGCATCCAACTAGAGATCAAATAAATTAGATAGTAGCTTCCTCAACCATACTGCCTCACAACTAGATGAACAAGCTGTGACATACTCTGCTTCAGTTGTATTCAGTACCACATAGGATTGCTTCCTGCTAAACCAAGATATCACACCGAATCCCATACTGAAGCAACACCCTGAGGTGCTCTTTCTATCGATGGCATTGCCTGCCCAATATGAATCAACATAACCTTCCAGGTTAATCTTCTGATCAGCCTTATACTTGAGCCCATAATCAATTGTACCCTTCAGACACCTCACTGCATGCTTTGCAACCATTAGGGGAACATGTCTCAGTGTGTTCACAGCAAAGCTAATATCTGGTCTTGTATTCATTAGGTACATCAAGGAACCAATCATCTGACAATACATCGTAGCATCAACCGACTCCGATCAAGCATCACTTAGAAGATTCAGGTTTGATGCCATAGGTGTGGTCATGGCCTTGTGATCCATCATCCTGAACCTCTTCAGGATCTCTACTACATACTTCCCTTATCCCAGGAAAATTCTATCTGCATTATACCACACCTCCATGCCTAGAAAATAGTGCATCATATCCAAGTCCTTCATCTCGAACTCGGCAGCAAGTCTTCTTCTTGCAAATTTAATGAGTTCCTCTTTTTTGTCAGGAACAAGTCATCGACATATAACAGGAGCATCACTGCTCTTCCACCTTCAACCTTGAAGAAAAGGTTGGAATCCGCTTTACTCTTAGTAAATCCTAGAATCATCAATAAGCTGTCCATCTTGTTGTACCATGTCAAACCTTAGGATATTCTGTAGTCACTCCCTCTAAAGCAGAGCATCATTCTCCCTCTGTCTTTCGTACTCTATGCACTGAAACATTCTGTACTGGAGTGACAAGTAGCTTCCTCTGCTACTAATATTCTATGTATCCATCTAGGATCGCTAGATACCAAGATCCTCTATCTTGAACTTTTTCAAAATTTCTTCTTGCACCCATTTGTGAGCTTGTCATCCTCTATAGACTTTCATCTTCAACCTTGTAGCAAAGGTTCAGATCTTCATCAAGGTCCTCATGTATGTGTTATCCCATGGGTGTCTTCTGAGCTCGTACAAGGCCTTCTTTCATTTGCACACATGATTTTTCCTGTCATGTGTCTCAACTCCCACTGGCTACAAATGTCTCTTCGTAGTATATGCCTTCTTTTTGTGAGAAGCCTCATGCTATGAATCTTACCTTATATCCCATGATGTTTCCATCTACTGCGTGATGGAACTACGAACTTCCCTTCATGTATCGATACTGCATCCTAGACATCATTCTTCTTGAGCTGGTCTCCCCTTTCTTCTTGGTTACCTCTTCATAGTTGGAAGGTTTTGTATCAATGATGTCATTGCATTCATCTTCATTCTTAGATTATTTCTCGAACTGTCATCACTTGTTCTTCGAAACAAGTCTCATCCTTCTTTTCTTGTAGGTGATTGTACACGATTTTCCTACAAGTCAAATGCATTTGTATGGTTAGAAACATTTCATAAGGCATATTCATAATGGAAATATTCTTATGCATAAATATATGATCATGCAACTATTTTAGCCAATACAACATTCATTCATATCTCACGAAAACTTTCTAGATGCCTTCCATCTCTC
>LPNX011194764.1:285019-372651 GCA_001517045.1 Pseudotsuga menziesii | reverse complement strand
CAATATGTCAGCAAAGAGGTTTCATTCTAGATAAGTAGCAATGGAGAGTTGTATAGCACCATGAGCTACTTACCCATCATGTGCATATTAGTAGTATACTATCATTAATGCAAACATTCTATCATGCATAATACATCAACTGAATATAAACGAATGCATAACAAAACAATATCATGAAATGACAATTGAATACTTATCTTTATTCGTTTCATTGGTAGACTCCTTCTTGAGCCTTCAACTTTATCATCTTCTTCATTCATGACATCATCATTTCTTATCCAAATGCTAAGGTGGATAAGAGGTTCTTCAAGAATTGAGCTCTTCATATTCCTCATCGCTTGAGGGATCTTCTTTGAATCATGAGTGCTTGATATTCAGTTGATCCCATCTTCTATTTCTCTTATTATGAGTCAAGATTCTTCTTGTGTGCACTCTTCCCAGAGTCTGCTGAAAGTAATCACTTCCTTCTGGCACACATTCCTCGAATGAATGAATCCCATGATCCTGGGAGGCCATTCAAAGTGGCTATCACTACTTCTTCGTTCTTCACTTCTTCTTCCACTGCTACTGTGTTGTTCTTTGATTTGAGAGACCCTCATAAAGTATGACTATATGGTCTCTGCATTCTGGATCTTTACATTCTTCAACTGTTTTCTCAAAGTCATATTCTGATTTATGTTCTTCCCTTCAAATAGCTTGTTCAAGGAATCAAACATATCTTTAGGTGTCTTTATGGAAGAAAATTGTGGTATAAGGTGATCCTTGATTGAATCAGCAATGATCTTCTTGGAATTGAACAAGTTCTTCTTGTGTAAGGCTTTTAGCCTCATCTCCCTCTGGAACTGGAACCTCTCTACTTGTGTAGGTGTCCAATTTATTTTCTTCAGAGAGATCATATCCTTCCATGCTTGGAAGTTGTCAACTTCACCAAGGTTATCATCAAGATGATGTGATATATCACTTTGAAATGAGAACCTCAAATGAAAATAGAAAAATATTAGATCTTACCGATTTGAGGTGTCCGTCTTGGTTCGAAAGCTGGCTGATCTAGGGTTTGTCAGAGAAACCCTAATTTTCAAAACATGGAATCTGTTAAAACTCTGTTAAATTTTGGTCATAAGAGATACTCGCGTACTTCAGCCTCATTGAGAAGTATTGGGATGGTAGCGTAGTATTCGCAGAAGGGGCTGAGGGCACACACAACATAGCACCCAGCCTTTGGACTCAGCTTCGGTGATGAATGCCAAAATCAGCAAAACAGTTTGTGGATCATTGAAGCAGGGCTAAGAAGAAAGCATTGGGTGCGCTGGAGGCGTTAAAGGGGAGTCATGATTGAAGGATGAGGTTGATTAGATGGCAGATCAACGGCGTCAAACCATCTCGCACGGTGAACATGCCCGACCAAAGCTGTGTTTTCAGATTTGTGAAATAGTTTAAAGAACGAGTGCATCCAACGGTCAAGATTGGGACCCAAGAAGATCTGTAGCTAAAAATGATTCCGGATCCCCAAACTAGTAAGGACGAAGCAGCAATTCCAGATTGTGAAAAGCAGTGCGAGCCTTTTTTATCAAAGGTTCTTATGATAATGGAAGGAGATCAGCGGTTATAGTTCATTTCACAATCTGGAGTAGCATGAAGGGAAAACAAAACCTTGCTTCGCAAAGAAAGGTGGGGTCCACTCGGATCGACGGTTGTGAAGGATGACAGTCTAGATCGACGGTTGTGCTGCACACACGTGAAGTAAGGAAAGGCATGGAATAAAGAACCCCACATATCTATAGTTTAGGTTGTGAAGAGTAAAATCTACAATGCAACCGACTGGGAAATGCACGAAGGTTATGTTGTGTAAAAAGCTATAAAGAGGCCCACACAAAGTTGCAAAGATTTGTCTTTTCTAAAACCTCGAAGTCGTTGAATATCCAACCACATCCAGAGCACCATCCCGAACCAGCCAAGAGATGGTGCTATAGAACAAGGTAATCCCTTGATACCCCCTCAGTGTTATTTGAAAATGGACGCAACAGAAGTGGTAGGGGTGAGAGATGATGTAGAGCCTGAGGACGCAGGTCGGAGGGCAGAAGAGAGCCTGTTAGATGAAAACGCTGATATTTTTGATACCTTCCTGATGGGGGAAGCTATTGAAACTGCCAGAGGAAAATTGGAAACTCTTAAGAACCAAGGTAGAGATTCCTGTGGTGTTTTTAATTCTTTCTTCCACTTCTTCTTTGTCGGCCAAACCCCCCATTACCCTAAATTTTTCGGATGGTGTGCAGACAATTTCTCTGTCACTGAAGGAATTATTATGAATAATTCTAAGTCTAAAATCCTTTTCCCAGTTCAAGCTTCTGACATCCGCAAAACCCTAGATATACCAGATGAATTCACCCATATATCCCAAGACTACCGAGAAGTAGACATTGTACGTTGTTTTAGAGAGTCTACTGACGAAAGTAAACAAACCTTCCTGAAGGCCTGTTATAAGCCCAATGGTGAACCCATCGACCTATCTTACACTATTGACCTCAGCCAATTCAATGAAGAAGCTCAATGGTGTATATCCCTGGCTAGTCAGTTCCTAGGTCTAGATACCGACACGTACGTCCCAGAGTCATTGTTGAGTCTTTTGTTCATCTTAAGAACTTGTCGAGCTGAACCTGAATTAACTGGACAATCTAGTCAGTCTTGTTGCCTTAAATTTGATGAGTTCCTGGCCAAGAACATCCGTTCTCAGTTAGCGAACTTCCACGACACTATAATGTTCAGATTCCAATCCTTTTTGCTGAGGATGTTCATAGCCTATAATGAGGAGGACCTACAAGTACCAGAATTGGCAATCACTGTTGATATGGCCACGGATTACTGTAAATTCATGAACAAGGTGATGGCCGAAATATATGAACTCTTCTTTCAGGAAAGGTTACCTAGGGTGTTTCCTGAGATGAGGCAAATGCTACAACTGTCAAATAGCAAGAATATAGGGGACTGGTTCCTCACAGAATTTGGAACGACCATAAGGTTGCATGGCTTCGTACATCCACCATACATCCTACCCGCTGTTCTAACCTCCATGGTTTTCCCCCTGGAATTAATCCGGAAAAAACTCATTGTCAAAGAAGAACACTTCTTGAACTTTAAGAAAAGTTCAAATTTGATTTTTCCATGGGAATTAAAACCATACACAGTTAGAAGCATGGCTTCTTTACCCTTGGTCGCCAACTTGCTTAGAGGCATGGATTTTTCCCTGGGACAAGTAATAAATTATGATCCTCACCAGGTGATTTCCAAAAGAAGGAAAGCTCACAAATGCAGGCCTTTTGAGCACACTGAGATACCTGGACTTAGAGAAGTGGTGAATTGGGACGATTTCCCTAATCCTGCCCCAATGGATACCAGCGCAGAGCAGGACACTGGATCACAGCTACTGGGTGTATCTTCTCCCCAATTAGAGTTTGCTACAGTAGTTGCGATAGCAAGGGGATTCTCATCACTGGTCAGCTATTCGGTAAGCTCAATGAAAAGAGGGGATCCAGAGCCCATGGACACTAAATAAATGGACACTACCAGCATGCCCAAGAAATAGAAAGTGGAACTGGGACAGCAATTGGTGCAGATCAAAAGGGGCCATGTGAAGGGACAGGAAAAGAAGAAGAATTTAATGAAAGAATAGCAACAGGAAGAGACCAAGGCAGCCAAATTGCAAATAGAAGAGTATGTATTTGATGGATAGACTCCAGGAAAGCATACATTCAAAGAAGAATGGTTGAGATCTTACCGAGAGAGGGATGATAAAACCTTCGAGGAGACAGAAGAACTATACAGCGAAGCCTCACGGTTGCCTCACCCCAATGTGGCACTAAAAACTGTAAGGGATCATGCCACTAATACCCTTAGCTTAGCCTTGGCAATGGGGAACAAGGTGTCCGAGGTTCATGTGAACCTCTCAAAGGTTCCCACTACTAACATCATACACCTGAATAAAGAGACTAGAGATATACTAAATAGCAGACTGCTTAAGGCTACCATACAAATGTCCAAGATGGAGGAGAGTAAGGAGAAAATTTCAAATCTTTTAAGAAAGGCAAGAGTGGAGAATAAAGCACTCAAAGCCCAAATCAATAACTTACAAAAGGAAGCTATGCAAATAGAAGGACCTGCACAAAAAGGGAGTTTGGCTCAGAAATTGCTCGATGACAAAGAGAAGGAGATCCAGACCTTAAAAAAGAAGTTAAAAATCCCTGCCACCTAGCTCGCTCAAGTGGAAGAATTGTCTGAATTCGAAAGAGAAAAAGAGGCATTAAACGTCAAGCTTAGTGACTGCAAGGCTAAGCTACTGAAGCTCGAAGAAAAGGGGAGATAGTGGGAAGCAGATATCCAACTTTTGAAGAATAGAAAGGAAGAATTGAAAACCAGATTAGCAATGAAGGAAAATGAGCTTCAAGGCAGAAGTACAGCAAATACAATTCAGTCCACAGGTATGACTGGAGAGATAGATACCAGCTCCCTCTCTAAAGCAATGTCCTAGATAGGCCTAAAGGATACCGAGCTCATTAAACTGAAATAGCGGATTGAGGAACTGGAAAAGGAAAGAGTCAAAGAGAAACAAGGAAGAGAAAAGGCAGAGGATAAATGCCAAGAACTGACTCAACAAAATGCTAAATTGAGCCAACAAGTGGTCGGCAAACTTATCTGACAAGGCGCTAGTCATTTGATCTGGGATCAAATCATCATGGAAGCTGACAAGTTTCGGCCCTACCTACATTTTATTGAAGATCAAGAAATTGCTATGGGAGAATTCGGGAAACAAGTCCAGATAGTATCGTCAGAAATGAACAAAAGGCCCGTGGTGACCGCATAGAATGCCATAACCTTCTTGAGCTCTTTGTCAGACAGGTCCGCTAGAAAATACGGTTTTCAAAATAGGGTCGTTGTTGTCCCTGGAGCCAGAAAGGTAGTGGCTAAGCACAGGATGATGGAGATGGTACGGGCCAAGATAGAAGTTATTGAGCACAAAGTCTGAGAAGTCGTCAAGCTGTTCATACCACTAATAAGCAGAGGGATCCCCTTTTTCTAGGAAGAAAAGGGTCCTTTAATGTCCCATAAGGAGTATCAGGAGTGCCTAGTGCACTACCGATTGGACCACAACAAATTTGGAGATGTGCAACAAGCGTTGTCAGGGAAGGTCATTTCTGACAAATTGGTCAATGATTTCAAATTATTGCTTGATTTTAAATCCGCATGCCCCAAGGTCCCCAAGACTTCATACCCAGAAACGATGGAGCTCCAAGCACAAGTATATGACATGGTGGTTGTGACCCTTCTTGGTCCTGATTTATGGAGAGTCATCCAACAATATGGGTCAACCAAACTCAAAACGCACCCGTAGAAGTGATGATGATGGTACGTGGGAAATTTTCTTTGCGTTGCATGCCCATCCCAATGGTCGTTGCTCTCAAAGCTTTGTACAGTCATCACCAACTAGATGGGAGTATGGGGAACTCTCGTACTTAGTTCCTCTTGTATTCCACGTTTCATTGTTTAGTCGTTTCATGCAAATCGCAGCCTATGTGCCACCTAAGAGTTGGTTAGAGGATGTCCTTCTATTGTAACAAATTTTGATTCTCAGATGTCGGTCTAGGAAATCTGAATGTTGTAAATATACCTCCTGAAGAAGGAGAAAGGGTTGAAACGAATGTAATTTTTGCTGTGTATGTTTTTCAAGAGAATTTTAATATAATTGCAGAGCCGAGGTCAGCATTTTCATACAGGGATTCATGTGTCGTTCGCACTTACAGTCTGTTGCTTCTTTTCTTATGTGAATGTTATTCCAGTTTTCCTTTCCCATTCTGTTTTCTTTCATATCTGAAACTTAGTGTATAACAGTTCAGAATTCATACTTGCTATGCTCCGTTTGTTGTTTTAGATATTCACCAAAGTTTTCTTCTAAAGTTAATACAGAATTCATTTATCAATGCTTTATGTTGATGGTCTGTTCATGTTCCTCTTTTCCACCAAACAATTATAAATCAACAGTGATCGAGTGGATACCTTGCCCCTGTGTTGAAATCACTTGCATTAAGTTCTGTTTATTCCTGTTATATATCTTGACTCCACCACCCAATGGTGTCATGGTTTGTTTCAACCAATTTTACAAACAATTTATAGTTTCATTTGTATATATATCTGGCACTGTTAACATTTGGTGAGAGATCCCTCTCGGAAGAGAAGAAGGCCAGTTCTCTCTTCGAAAGTGGTTTTGCTGTTACCTAGGAGCGAGCCTTCCGCAACCTTTGGTTCAATTCCAATGCTAAAAAACTGGTTTCGTTGCCAGGGACAAGATTGAAGATCATCCCTGGGAAGAACGACAAAGATTCAAAGGATAAAGAGTTTCTGTGGGAAAACAGAGATTCTTACATGGGAAGAAGGTTGTATGATTTTCCCTAGTGACTCCACTAAAATATTCTGGAAGGTGACTCCACTGAGGAGACCGGCGATCGAAAAGAAAGAGATTTCTGGGGGAAAACAGAAATTGTTGAATTCGCTATAATGTTGTACATTTGTCCTGGTGACTTCACACCTGCTTCGACCAGTACCCCACTAGATATTCTGGCTTCCAGAAAGATCCACACAAGAGGTAACCCTGATACCAAAACTTTACTCATTGTGGATAATCCAGAAAGAATACTTAGGTATAGAAATAAAGAGAGAGTGGGTTCTCCATTTTTTGGTACTTCATCATCTCAGGATTCGTACGGATTAGCTGAACCCAAGTGGGGGTTTAGGGCTGAAAGACTGATAACCAAATCTAAATCTGAATCCGACCTAAGAAACGTTGGGGTTGATCCTAATACGCTGCAATCCTATCTACTTGATTCTTTGTGGTTGAAACTAGAAACCCCACCAAAAGCTGAAGAGATAGCCCCTATCTTTCAAAACATCTAGTTTCCCAACCCCCTGTCTATTCCTAACCGACCTACCCCGATGGCTGCTGCTAGATTTTCCCTGTTAGCCCTACCTCTGTTTCTACACAACCTCCCTATGAATTATGCCCAAAGGATCGCACTCTATGACGGGGAGCGAAATGTCTCAGCAAGGTACCATGTGGATAAGTTCAAAAACTTCATCGACTTGGAAGAGGTGGATGATGAAGATGTCAAAATACGGTTGTTCGCTCAGAGTTTGTCTAGGGAAGCCAAGAAATGGTACAAATATTTGCTACCTAGGTCTATCCGCAGTTTCGCTGGCTTTCAAACCATATTTCTAGAAAGGTGGGATGATAAACAAAGCCCATTACAGGTCTTGTCTCAATACAACAATCTCAAGAAAGGAGGCTTTGACTCATTCCATGATTTTTCTAGCAGATTCATGCGGGTCTACAATTCGATGCCCGCAGATATCAAACCTTCACCTGGGGCGGCTAAACTTCATTACGCTGATGCCTTTGAAAATGATTTTTCTTTGTTATTAAGAGAAAGGAAGTCAAACTCCCTCCCAACCATGTTTACTGATGCCCTAGAAGTGAAGGCCAACATGATGGCATGTGGGAAAATTAAACCAAGGGTGGAGATCGACAAAAGGAAAGGTAGAGAAGAGGCAGACCCCTCTACTTCCACCTCTTCATCCAGTGATATAAAATTTGAGATGATGCTCAATAATATGGAAAAGTTGATGGACAGGTTAATGGTAGAGGCCAAGCTGGAAAACCGAGAGAAAAATGAGCCTCAGATAAGGAATCCCAATTTTAGGAGGCAAGTCCCTCCCCCGCTCCAACCAAATAGAACAAGGGATGTGAGAAATCCGAGAAACCAAGAAGAGAAACCAATTAGGCCCCTTTTCCCTGAAAACTATGTGGTTGCCGAAGATGAAGTTGAATCCGTCGAACATCATATCCATCATTTCAGTGATTTGGACTCTGAGATCTACTTGACTGAATAGGAACATGATATGTTCACTCAGGTGGATGATAAGACCCTGACTGGGGAATTGGAGCAATATCATAAAGGGTACATGCATGCCATAGACAATGTCAGGAAGATCAAGTTGAGAAGTAGGGACGTTTCCGTACATAAGAAAGGTGGTGAATCTGCTGGCGACATTGTTATACCTAAAGGAGGATCCAACCCAGACCAGCCTTCTAGTAGTCAGGATGGCCCGAGGAAAGTAGATGAAAAACAAAAGGGACCGATGGCACCTAGAGAAGTGGAAAAGGGGAATAATAATGTGAGAGAGCTGGAGCCAGTGGCACCTGTTGAACTGGGAAAAACCCCTCCCATGTTCAATCTCCAAAACAAGATAGATAAGCTAAAGGTATCGATTCCCTTCAATGAATTATTGAGGAATCAAGAGTACAGGGACACTATAACAAAGATGATTGCAAATCAAGGAGAAGCTCACCCTGATATCTTAGAGTTGACTGAAGACAAACCTACTATTATTCTAGGATCTAAGATTGACAGCATGGACAACGACGACGAGGAGGTTCCCCCCTTTTACATGAGCTTGAATGTGCATGATATGGTGTTACACAATGTTATGCTGGATTTAGGAGCCTCACACAATCTGATGCCAAACGAAGTCGTGGAAAGCCTGTGGTTGGAGATTACAAGGCCTTATAAAGACCTGTATTCCTTTGATTCTAAAAGGGTGAAATGTCTGGGACTGATCAAAGACATGGTGGTATCTTTAAACAAGTTTCCATCTAAAATTGTGGTCATGGAGGTTGTCATGGCCGACATTCCTCCCAAGTTTGGTATTTTGCTGTCAATATCTTGGACTTCGAAGCTGAAAGGTAGCTTAAATGGACATGACCTATGTAACAATTCATGTTCGGAATGAAAGCAAAATGTTAAACAGCAAGAAGAGGTTGACTTAGGTCGTGAGCAGTCAGAATCAACCCGACATCCATCATGTTTATGCCGTCGACACGGACTTTGGGTCCTCTATTTTCTTCAATGATATATCTCCTTGCAACTCAAAAATTGTTGTGCCACGAAAAGATAAAAAAGAGGCCAGCAAGCTGGAAGCTATGGAAAGGAAGCAGATGGACGAAGCACTGTGGAGGATGTATTTCGACGGTTCGGTGTCTAAAGCGGGTGCTAGCGCAGGTGTGTATATTATCTCCCCCATTAAGGATACCAAATATTACTCTTACAAGTTGATTTTTGAATGCTCTAACAATGTAGCGGAGTATGAGGCCTTATTGCTGGGCCTACGTGCGCTGAAAGATTTAGGAGCAAAAAAGGTCCAAATTTTTTAGGACCCAGAGCTTGTAGTAAATCAAGTGAATGATATCTATTAGACTAAACATCCAAGACTGAGAACCTACCGGAATGAGGTATGGGATATGTTCGGGAATTTCTTCACTGAACATATAGTCCAAGTGATTCCCAGAGATGAGAATGTGGTGGCAAACTCTCTGGCGACTGCAGCAGGAAAGTTTGAAGCTCCTGCGGTGGGAAAAAATAAATATAAAGTGGAGATTGTAAATAGACCTTCCATACTAGATAACACTAAATATTGGCAAGTCTTGGAAGATGATATGTAGATCAAAAGATTTCCGGAGATGTCTGGTGAGTTTGTGAACACTCACATTGATGAAGGTGGCACTGACCCCGAAAAATTCCTAGACATTGAAGAGGAAGAGGAAGGAGCCGTCGGGAAGGGAAAGCTAAAAGACTCCTTGGGAGACAAGGATATAGTCCAGTTGAAAAGCAATCATATTCCCAGGGCCTTGATCCCTTTAGAGTCTCTTTTTGGCCAAAATGATGTAGCCATGGATCTGAAGGTTGAACCTGCCATGGATGTCGTCGAAGATGTAGATATCAGCACTGAAGGTGACCCAAAAATTATAAAATTGACCAAGAAAGTACCTGCTAACGAAAAAGAAGGGTATGTGAACTTGATGAAGAAGTACACGGATGTGTTTGTGTGGAGTTATGAAGATCTCAAAGAATATGACACTTCCATCATACACCATACTATTCCGATTAAACCCAAAGAAAAACCATTTAGGAAAAAACTCAGGAGGATTAATCCGAAGCTAGTACCCATTATTGAAAAAGAGGTAAAAAGGTTGTTTGATGCAAAGATAATAGTAACTCTGAGGTTTTCAAAATGGGTAGCCAATTTGGTTCCTGTCCAAAAAAAGAATGGGGAGATAAGGTTATGCGTAGATTTCAGAAATTTGAACAAAGTTTCTTTGAAAGATAACTACCCATTGGCAAAAATGGACCAAATCCTGCAGAGGGTGGTAGGCTCGGAGAGGATATCCACCATGGATGGTTTTTACGGGTACAATCAAGTGAAGGTGTTGTCTGAAGACCAAGAAAAAACCACTTTCACCACACCTTGGGGTACATTCATGTACGCAAAGATGTCGTTTGGGTTAATGAATGCTAGAGCAACTTTCCAATGTGCCATGGATATTGCTTTTGCAGATGAGAAAGAAAAGTTTGTGGTTATATACATGGACGATATTACTTTGTACTCCAGATCGGATAAAGATCATATCAGACACCTGGAAAGAGTTTTCAATAAATGCAGAAAGTATGGCATTTTTTTAAACCCTATAAAGTCGAACTTTGCTATGCAAGAAGGAAAGTTGTTGGGGCACATTATTTCAAAGGAAGGAATCAGGATTGATCTAGACAGGGTAAAAGGAATTTTGAAAGTAGAGGAACCAAGGAGCAAGAAAGAAATCCAATCTTTCATCGGTCAAGTCAACTTCTTGAGGAGATTCATCCCTAGCTTCGTCGAAATCTTGATGGACATTACTTACATGCTAAGGAAAGATCATGAAATTAAGTGGATGATAGGAGCCAAGAAATCCTTCAAAGATATAAAGCAAGCCATTTCAGAAGCTCTTGTTCTGATCAGCCCGGATTTTGAGAAGGATTTCTTAGTATTCTCTTATGCTTCAGAACACACTGTCGCGGCAGTGTTGTTACAAAAGAATGATCGGGGTGAAGAACAGCCTATAGCATTCTTCAGTAAGATATTGAGAGATGGAGAACTGAAATATAGTATAATGGAAAAACAAGACTACGCCTTGGTTAAAGCCTTGAAGGATTTAAGAATCTACCTCCTCCATTCCCACATAATTGCCTATGTACCTTGCAGTGTAGTGAAAAGAATACTTACACAGCCTAACCCGAAAGGAAAGAGAGCTAAATGGGTTGCAGTGCTCCTGGAATATGACATAGAAATCAATCCCATGAAGTTGATCTAAGGGCAGGGGTTGGCTAGGATGATGACGGGTTCCCATTGTGACTCTCTGTAGCTGAATTTTATTGCTTGTCAGTTTGGTTAGGAAGAAGTAGAGGTGTACGTGAAGCCTGATTTCTCTGCATCTCCTTGGTATGCTGATATTATTTTTGTGTTACAGAAATTACAACCCCCTGCTGGGCTAAACAAAACCCGGGATAGATCTATAAAACTAAAAGCTGCGAAATTTTGCATCATAGAAAAATATCTTTACTGGAAGGACCCCGGAGGGATACTGCTAAATTGTCTTCTGGAGGATGAAGCTCAACGTATGTCAAAGGAATTTCATGAATGAGATCATGGAGGACATCATTCTTGGAAAGTTACTGCAAATAAAATTCTAAGGGCAGGATTTTTTTGGCCTTCGTTGTTCTCAGATGTCTATAAGGAAACGACTAAATGCCACCAGTGTCAAATTTTTGAAGGGAAAAGGAAGGTGGTGTCTCTCCCTCTCAACCCTATATCTATGGAAGCCCCTTTCCAGCGATGGGGTTAGATTTCATCGATGAGATAAATCCAAACTCCTCTGGGCAGCATAAGTGGATTTTCACTGCCATTGATTACTTCACAAAGTGGATTGAGGCCACACCCACCAGGCGGGATACAGAAGAAGCGATAATGAATTTCATAGAAAACAATATTCTGGCAAGGTTTGGTTGCCTGAGGTGTATTGTGACCGACAATGCCCCTGCATTCAAATCCAGAAATATGATCAATTTTTTCCATAAGTACCATATAAGCCTAAATCACTCTACGGCTTATTACCCACAGGGGAACGGATTAGCCGAATCTTCTAACAAAATCCTTGTGAGGATCATTAAGAATTTGTTGGAGGATAACAGGAAAGCTTGGCACACTAAATTGAAATATTCCTTGTGGGCCGACAGAATCAGCACCAAAAGGGCCATTGGTATGTC
Source organism: Pseudotsuga menziesii (assembly GCA_001517045.1). Lineage (NCBI taxonomy): Eukaryota > Viridiplantae > Streptophyta > Pinopsida > Pinales > Pinaceae > Pseudotsuga > Pseudotsuga menziesii. The sequence continues at coordinate 360,475 of LPNX011194764.1, read as the reverse complement.
ACCGTTTCAGTAAGTATATGGAGTTGAAGTAATTTTTCCTACCTCTTTGGGCATTCCAGTCATGAAGTTATTACGGGATCCATTGGACGAGCACAATTCCATTCAAAGAAGGATAAACTAGATCATTGAGCTTAATGAAGTAAGGGACAAGGCTTATGATAAAGTCCAAATACACTAGGAGAAAATGCAGAATACCTTCAATAGGAGAGTAAAAGAAGATGTTTTCTAGGTCGATGACTTGGTGTTAAAATGGGATTCCCCTCACAAAGACAAAGGGAAGCATGAAAAATTCAACCATTTGTGGGTGGGCCCATATCTTATTGCGGTGCATAGAGGAGACAATGCCTTCATTTTGCAGTATCCACATGGGTCAAAGTATGAAGGAGGCACGGTGAATGGGAGGTTCCTGAAGCATTACTTGGAATAAAGGGACTTAGGTCCATGTATCATAGTGTAAATATGTCTTATGTTTTAATCAATACAAATGGTGAATCAGAAGATTTGAAGCCCATGGAGAAGGACCTAAGATCAGAAGAGGTAACCATTCTTTCAAAGTTTGTTTTTCTTTCAGGCAGTAAAATAATAGGAGTTTTTCAATGGATGAGGCGACTAGTCTAGGGGTTCTTTGCTACCTCACTGGGAGGATAGCATCCCTTGTGGAGTCGGTTGTTAACACTCTTCTAAATTTTGGTCATAAGAGATACTCGCATACTTCATCCTCATTGAGAAGTATTGGGGCAGTAGCATAGTATTTGCAGAAGGAGCTGAGGGCACACACAAGATAGCACCCAGTCTTTGGAATCAGCTTCGGTGATGAATGCCAAAATCAGCAAAACAGTCTGTGGATCGGAGAAGTGGGGCTAACAAGAAATCATTGGGTGCACTAGAGGTGTTAAATGGGAGTCATGATCAAAGGCTGAGGTTGATCAAATGGCAGGTCAACGATGTCAAACCATCTCGCACGGCTAACATGCCCGACCAAAGCCACGTTCTCATATTTGTGAAATAGTTTAAAGAACAAGTGCATCCAACAGTCGAGATTGGGACCCAAGAAGATCTGCAGCTTAAAATGATTTCGCATCCCCAAACTAGAAAGGACGAAGCAGCAATTCCGGATTGCGAAAAGTGGTGCGAGCCGTTTTGATCAATGATACTTATGATAATGGAAGGAGATCAGCGGTTATAGTTCATTTCGCAATCTGTAGTAGCACGAAGGGAAAATAGAACCTCACTTCGCAAAGAATGGTGGGGTCCGCTCGAATCAACAGTTGTGAAGGATGTCAGTCTCAATCGACGGTTGTACTGCACATGTGCGAATTAAGGAAAGGCATGGCATAAAGAACCCCACATATCTATGGTTTAGGTTACGAAGAGTAAAATATATGGTGCAAACCACCTGGGAAATGCGCGAAGGTTATGTTGTGTAAAAAGATATAAAGAGGCCCACACAAAATTGCAAAGATTTGTCTTTTCTGAAATCTCAAAGACGTCGAATATCCAACCACATCCAGAGCACCAGCTCGGACCAGCCAGGAGACTGTGCTACAGAACAAGGTAAGCCCTTTATACCCCCTTATTGTTATTTGAAAATGGACGCAACAGAAGTGGTAGGGGTGAGAGATGATGTAGAGATTGAGGCCGTAGGTCGGAGGGCAGAAGAGAGCCTTTTAGATGAAAACACTGAGATTTTTTATACCATCCTGATGGGGGAAGCTATTGAAACTGCCAGAGGAAAATTGGAAACTCTTAAGAACCAAGGTAGAGATACCTGCAGTGTTTTTAAATCTTACTTCCACTTCTTCTCTGTCGGCCAAACCCCCCATTGCCCTGAATTTGTCGGATGGTGTGTAGACAATTTCTCTATCACTAAAGGCGTTATTATGAATAAGTCTAAGTCTAAAATCCTTTGCCTATTTAAAGCTTCTATCATCCGCAAAACCCTAGATATCCCAGATGAATTCACCTATATATCCGAAGACTACCGAGAAGTAGACATTGTACGTTGTTTTAGAGAGTCTATTGACGAAAGTAAACAGACCTTCCTGAAGGCCTGTTCTAAACCCAATGGTGAACCCATCGACCTATCTTACCCTATTGACCTCAGCCAATTCAATGAAGAAGCTCAATGGTGTATATCCCTTGCCAGTCAGTTCCTAGGTCTAGATACCGACGTGTACATCCTAGAGTCATTGTTGAGTCTTTTGTTCGTCTTAAGTACTTGTGCGGATGAACCTGAATTACCTAGACAATCCGGTCAATCTTGTTGCCTTAAATTTAATGAGTTCCTGGCCAAGAACATCCGTTCTCAGTTAGTGAAATTCCATGACACTAGAATGTTTAGATTCCAATCCTTTTTGCTGAGGATGTTCATAGCCTATAATGAGGAGGACCTACAAGCACCAGAATTGGCAATCACTACTGATATGGCCACGGATTACTATAAATTCATGAACCAGTTGATGGCCGAAATATATGAACTCTTCTTTCAAGAAAGGTTACCTAGGGTGTTGACTGAGATGAAGCAAATGTTGTAACTGTCAAATAGCAAGAAGATAGGGGAATGGTTCCTCACAGAATTTGGAATGACCATAAGGTTGTATGGCTTCGTACATCCACCCTACATCCTACCATATTTTCTAACCTCCAAGGTTTTCTCCCTGGAATTAATCTGACAAAAACTCATTGTCGAAGAAGAACACTTCTTAAACTTTAAGAAAAGTTGAAATTTGATTTTTCCATGGGAATTAAAACCATACACAGTTAGAAGCAGGGTTGCTTTTCCCCTGGTTGCCAACTTGCTTAGAGGCATGGAGTTTTCCCTTGGACAATCAATAAATTATGATCCTCACCAGGTGATTTCCAAAAGAAGGAAATCTCACAAATGCAAGCCTTTTGAGCACACTGAGATACCTGGACTTAGAGAAGCGACGAATTGGGACGATTTCCCTAATCCTGCCCCAATGGATACCAGCGTAGAGCAGGACACTGGCTCTCAGCTACTGGGTGTATCTTCTCCCCAAAGAGAGTTGGCTATAGTAGTTGCGATAGTAGGGGGATTCTCATCACTGGTCAACTATTCGGCAAGTTCAATGAAAAGAGGGGATCCAGAGCCCATGGACACTGAAGAAATGGGTGACTGCTAGCATGCGCAAGAAATAGAAAGTGGAACCGAGACAACAATTGGTGCAGATCAAAAGGGGCCAGGCGAAGGGACAGGCAAAGAAGAAGAATTTAATGAAAGAAGAACAACAAGAAGAGCCCAAGGAATCCAACTTGCAAATACAAGAGTATATATTTGACGAACAGACTCCGGGAAAGCATACATCCAAATAAAAATGGCTGAGATCTTACCGAGAGAGGGCTGATAAAACCTTCGAGGAGACAGCAGAACTATACAGCGAAGCCTTGCAGTTGCCTCACCCCAACGTGGCACTGAAAACTGTAAGGGATCATGCCACTAATACCCTTAGCTTAGCCTTTGCAATGGGGAACAAGGTGTCCAAGGTCAGTGTGAACCTCTCAAAGATTCCCACTACTGGCATCATACACTTGAACAAAGAGACTGGAGATATACTGAATACCAGACTGCTTAAAGCTACCATACAGATGTCCAAGCTGGAGGAGAGTAAGGTGAAAACTTCAAATATTTTAAGAAAGGCGAGAGTGGAGAATAAAGAACTCAAATCCCAAATCAACAACTTATAAAAGGAAGCTATGCAAATAGAAGGACCTGCACAGAAAGGGAGTTTATCTTAGAAATTGCTCGATGACAAAGAGAAGGAGATCCAAACCTTAAAAAAGAACTTAAAAATCCCTACCACCCAGCTCGCTCAAGTGAAATAATTGGCTTACTTCGAAAGATAAAAAGAGGCATTGAACACCGAGATTACTGACTCCAAGGATAAGATACTGAAGCTTGAAGAAAAGGGGAGACAGTGGGAAGCAGATATCCAGCTTTTGAAGAATAGCGAGGCAAAATTGAAAATCAGATTAGCAATGAAGGAAAATGAGCTTCAAGGCAGAAGTACAGAGAATACAATTCATTCCACAGGTATGGATGGAGAGATAGATACCATCTCCCTCTCCAAAGCAATGTCCCAGATAGGCCTAAAGGATACCGATCTCATTAAATTGAAACAGTAGATTGAGGAACTGGAAAAGGAAAGAGTCAAAGCGAAACGAGGAAGAGAAAAGGTAGAGGAGAAATGCCAAGAACTGACTCAACAAAATGCTAAATTGAGCCAACAGGTGGTCGAAAAACTTGTCTTGCAAGGCACTAGGCATCTGATCTGGGATCAAATCATCATGGAAGCTGACAAGTTCCAGCCCTACCTAGATTTTATTGAAGATGAGGAAATTACTATGGGAGAATCCATGAAACAAGTTTAGATAGTATCGACAGAAATGAACAAAAGGCCCGTGGTGACCGTAGAGAATGCCATAACCTTCCTGAGCTCTTTGTCAGATGAGTCCGCTAGCAGATACGGTATTCAAAATAGGGTCATTGTTGTCTCTAGAGCCAGAAAGGTAGTGGCTAAGCATAGGATGATGGAGACGGTATGGGCCAAAATATAATTTATTGAGCACAAAGTCCAAGAAGTCATCAAGCTATTCAGACCACTGGTAAGTAGAGGGCTCCCCTTTTCTGGGAAGAAAAGGGTCCTTTAATGTCCCATAAGGAGTATCAGAAGTGCCTAGTGCACTGCCGATTGGACCACAGCAAATTTGGAGATATCCAACAAGCGTTGTTAGGGAAGGTCATTTTTGACAAATTGGTCAGTGATTTTGAATTATTGTTTGATTTTAAATTCGTATGCCCCAAGGTCCCCAAGACTTCATACCCGGAAACGATGGAGCTCAAAGCGCAAGCATACGACATGGTGGTTATGACCCTGCCTGGTCCCAATTTATGGAGATTCATCCAACAATATGGGTCAACCAAACTCAAAACGCACCCATAGAAGTGACGATGATGGTACGCGGAAAATTTTCTCAACGTTGCACGCCCGTCCCAATGGTCACTTCTCTCAAAGCTTTGTACAATCATCACCAGCCATATGGGAGTATGGGGCACTCTCGTACTTATTTTCTCCTATATTCCACGTTTCATTGTTTAGCCATTTCATGCAAATCGTAGCCTATGTTCCACCTAAGAGTTTGTTAGAGTATTTCCTTCTGTTGTAACAAATTTTGATTCCCGAATGTCAGTCTGGGAAATCTGAATGCTATAAATATACCTCCTGAAGAAGGAGAAAGGGTTGAAACGAATGTAATTTTTGTTGTGTATGTTTTTCAAGAGAATTTTAATATAATTGCAGAGCTGAGGTCAGCATTTTCATACAAGGATTCATGTGTCATTTGCACTTACAGTCTGTTGCTTCTTTTCTTATGTGAATGTTATTCCAGTTTGCCTTTCCCATTCTATTTTCTTTCATATCTGAAACTTAGTGTATAACAGTTTGGAATTCATACTTGCTATGCTCTGTTTGTTGGTTTAGATATTCACCAAAGTTTTCTTCTAAAGTTAATACATAATTCATTTATCAATGCTCTGTGTTTATGGTTTGTTCATGTTCCTCTTTTCCACTAGACAATTATAAATCAACTGTGATCGAGTGGCTACCTTACCCCTGTGTTGAAATCGCTTGCATTAAATTCTGTTTATTCTTGTTATATATCTTAACTCCACCGCCCAATGGTGTCGTGGTTTGTTTCAACCAATTTTACAACCAATTTATAGTTTCATTTGTATATATATTTGGCACTGTTAACATTTGGTGAGAGATCCCTCTCGAAAGAGCAGAAGGCCATTTCTCTCTTCGAAAGTGGTTTTGCTATTACCTGCGAGCAAGCCTTCCACAACCTTTGGTTCAATTCCAGTGCTAATATAATATTTCAAACCTGATTTGATATAAATATAGACCTCTTCAAGGTGATCTATCCAATGTACTCCTTTTTTGAAAACAGTGGAGGGAAGCTCCCGGAACAGGAAACCTAGTTTACCAATTTCTTCTGCAGAAATTCCTGATATTGTTTCTGTGGTATCTGTAAAAGTACTGCTCCTCTGTGTCTTAAATTTTGTACTGCAGTATCCTCATATGTCCTTGTTCCAACAACATATTTTTCATCAAAATGGGTTTCACCAATTGGGGCTTATGATGATTTTCACAAGGTGACATGTTTCAGGACTGTTCAGCATAGCGAAGTTGTATAGACTTACACGTGTCACTGTTTCATCTTCTGTGTCTAAAACTTGTACCATAGAACATAAATTCCGTGCCCTTTTTGGAACATCTTGATAAATTTAATTTGGACCTTTGTATCCCGAGATATAGAAATTCTACCCAGGTTGCCTATTTAGGGATGAATCCTGGAAAAGGCTGGAACCCTAATTTGGATGAATCATATCTCCTAGAATATAGCGAATATGAGGCTGAAACTTGGATACAGTGTACACAAGGATTTTATATTTGACCTGTGAAGTTTTTGGCCCTTTATACTTATGAAATCCCGATATATAGCGAATGTACCAAAACTTATCAGTTTTAGTATTTATGGTTTTTTCGGCCTGGCGTCGAACTAGGGTTTGACTTTCCCATAGTTTCACCCAACCAAAAATATCAACCCAAGTCTCTAAAATTTGATTTTGATGAGGAGAGAAATCCTATGCCAGGCTCACTCAAAAATTATTCTCCTGTAAGAAGCCCTAATTTCCCACACCAAGAACTTAAAATGTCCGGAATCGAATTCCGCTTAGACAGAAAGATGCGCCCTTCAATGGAGAGTGAGCCTAGCATACTTTTGCCAATGGATTGTGGAGAGAGACCCAAAAAGTAAGAATCCCTAGCTTTTGCAAGTACACAATGTCTTCTTCTCAAATTAGCTCTGATACCATGTTATATTTTTATCATTTAAGAAATATGATCTTAGCATCTTATCTAAGAGAATAACATGCACAACAATAAACACAAGAGACAAGAGACACAAAGAATTTTCCTTGGGGAAACCATAAAGGAGAAAACCCTGCAAATTCCTTGGAGATATAATGAGCACCAATGGTAGCATTAAAACCCGAAAACATAAAGATGATCTCCAACAGCTTGTTCTCTCTCTCTCACTTGAGAGAGCTTCTCCTCTCTCACTCATGCGCCCCAGTGAGTGAGTGTGTATATGTGATAAATAGAGAGGCTCACTCTCTATTTATATTCTTCTGTTCACTTAATTTCCACTCCAACATGTCGGCCTCCCTTAACAATTACTTTACTAGAGCCGACATCTCTAGGAGAGTCTAATAACCCTAGTGCCCCTCAACTGTGGGGAATTTTCCCCTCCAATCAACATGGAGGGTTATCCTTAACACAATGGTGGGGACTATTGCCCCGACTTACAATAACTCACCTAGGGCCGAATTCTCTAGGATAGTCTAATAACCCTAGGGCCCCTCAACTATGGGGACTTTGCCCCTCCGATCAACAAGGAGGGTTATCCATAACACAACGGTGGGGACTATTGCCCCGACTTACAATAACTCGCCTAGGGCTGACTTCTCTAGGATAGTCTAATAACCCTAGGGCCCCACAACTGCGGGGACTCTAACCCTTGAACAATAAGGAGGGTTACCCACAATGACTTTAATTGACTTGTTTACATTATTGAATCTCCCAAGTGGAACATCGGGGCATGACATGACTCAATTACATTATAGATACTTCCCGAAATAAACATTGGGGTACAATATGTAAAATATACAAGTGAATACATTCTGAATTTACAAATACATCAACATACCCCGCATTGATGGTTTGATGGATTGTCTGAGTGGTTCAAAATATTTTTCAAAAACAGTTTTGAAAAGTGGTTATCATCAAATAAGAATAAGATAAGGGGATGAATGGAAGACTGCATTCAAGACTAACAATGGAATTTATCAATGGTTAGTAATTCCATTTGGGATTACTAATGCACCTAGCACTTTTATGATATTGATGAATGAGGTCTTGAAAGAATACAATGGAAAATTTGTGATAGTGTATTTGGATGATATTCTGATTTTTAGTAAGAATAGAGAAGAACATTTGAACATCTTAAATTGGTGTTGGAGACCCTGCAAAAAGAGAAGCTGCTGATAAATATGAAAAAGTGTAGTTTCCTAAATAAAAAATTGATTTATTTTGGATTTGTGGTTTCAGAAACAGGGGTTAAAAATGGATCTAGAGAAGGTGAAAACGATTATGAATTGGCCAACTCTAAGGAATGTGTATGAGGTAAGAATTTTTCATGTTCTTGCGAGTTTTATAGAAAATTCCTCAAGAATTTTAGTCAAATTTGTACACCCATAATAGACACCTTCAAGGGAAGTAGACAACCTTTAAGGTGGACATAATAATCTTACAGAAACTTCAAATTGTTGAAGAAGAAGATCACTAAGAAGCCTATTCTGGATATACCATGTTTTGACAAGGATTTTCAAGTAGAGACAGATGCTAGAGGGACACCAATAGGGGTCGTTCTGAGTCAAGAACAGATACCAGTAACATACTTCAGTAAGAAGTTAAATGAGGAAAAACAGAAGTATTCCTCGTATGATAAAGTATTATATGATGTTGTGCAATCTCTCAAGAAATGGAGACATTACTTGATGCCCAAATATTTCGTGCTATATTCAAATAATCATGCTTTATAGTTTATAAATAATCAACCTAAATTGAATCAGATGGATGCTAAGTGGGTGGAATTTTTGTAGAACTTTACCTTTGTGGTCAAGCATACAAGTGGAAAATCTAATAAGGTTGTTGATGCTTTAAGAAGAATAAATTTGATCTTGCAGGAGATTAAGGTCAATACTTTGGAATTTGAAAATTTGGTTAATATGTATAAGGAATATGTGGATTTTAAGGATGTATATGCGTCCTGTGAGACTCCAGTTTCCCACAATAGAAGTCAATGGTTTGACTACATGCTACAAGAACAATTATTGTTCAAGAATAGTAAATTGTGCATTCCTAAATGTTCTATGAGAGATAATCTAATACATAAGAAATGCAGTGGAGGTTTGTTAGGTCATTTTGGACAGGACAAAACACTTTCTCAGGTGAGTGTTTTTAGTTTTGGCCAAGAATGTAACATGTTGTAAAGAAGTTTATTGAGATTTGCAGGATATGTTAACATGCCAAATGGAGGAGAAAAAATACTGGAATATATCAACCCGTACCGATTCCTACTATGCCTTAGGATTCTATTAGTATGGATTTTGTTTTGGGATTACCTAGAACTCAGAGGGGAAATGATTATGTTTATGTAGTAATGGATAGGTTTTTAAAAATGCCTCATTTTTATTTCTTGTAAGAAGACTAGTGATGCAACAAATATTGCAATTTTTTTCTTTTCAGAAATTGTGAAGTTACATAGTCTTCCTTTGAACATTGTGTCTGACAGGGATACAAAATTTATTGGTCATTTTTGGAGAACTTTGTGGAAGAAATTGGGTACAAATATTAGTTTCATATCTTCTTATCATCCTCATATGGATGGTCAGACTGAGGTGGTAAATAGGATCTTGGGAAATATATTGAGAAGTATTGTATATGGAATCCAAAACAATGGGATTTAGCTCTTTCTCAAGCTGAGTTTTCTTACAATGATTCACCTGATAGGAGTACATGTATGAGTTCTTTTTAGAATGTGTATGGGATGCACACAAGAGGAGTGTATGAACTCATAATTTTGGGAGGACAAGAAAGGAGAAGTAAAGATGGTGAATATTTGGTATCTAGTATGCATGAGCTATGGGAAAATGTTAAAAAGAAATTGCAGGAAAGTGCAAGGAAGTATAAATAGAGAGAAGACATGAAAAGAAGAGAAGTTAATCTTCAGGTTGGAGATTTAATAATGGCATATCTTAGAAAGGAGAGGTTTCCTAAGAGGACTCACAATAAAATGAAACTCAAGAAGATAGGACCTTGTAAAATTTTGAGGAAGTTTTTTGCAAATGCATATGAAATAGAAAATCCTTCTGATCTTTAAATTTCTCTAATTTTTAATGTTTCAGATTTATATCCTTTTAAATATTCAGGTATTTAGACATAAGAAATTATCTTAGGTGAATATGGTCCATTTGTATATTGGAAAGGATAGTTACCTCAAAAATAACAACCACATATTGAAGTTAACAAAAGAATTTCAAAGAAGACCGAGAACAAAGATTATTTTCAGTATTTGGTCAAGTGGAAAGATCAACCATATGAAGATGCAGCATGGATGAATGAACTGGAGATTTACAAGTACAATGTGAACCCTGAATAACTATTAAGAATTATTTTCTTCCCCCGGAGTATGATGTAGGAGCATCGAGTCAAAATCCTTTGTTTTCTGCATAAGCGAGGAATGTTATTTTTATGCTTCCATGTAATCAATTACAGAAGGAAAGGATTAGTTATTTGTTTGATAGATATGATGAGTTTGAATGTAATAATGGTGATTTTCCACTGATATCCTCAAATATTGCTTGAGGATAGGTTAGTTGTAGATTTCTTAGGAGTTCAGATCCTGATTATTCAGATTTGACAGGTTTGACGGAGTTTTATAATAAGTGTCAAATGTAATAATCAAGAATAAGTGTATGGATGAGTGCGAGAGTGAAGGAGTGAGTGAGGGTGTGTGTATGCAATAATGGTTGATGAAATGAAGAACGGAGTTGTAGCCACTGCGTGAATATTTTGTAAATGTCTATGTCTTCTTTCAATACCTAGGAATGTGTTAAATCTCCTGTATAAGTGAATGACATGATTTTTTAAAGAATACTCAGAAGTCACTAAGATGGATATTTTTTCATATGAATGCAACATGATTTAATTGATCGCTTCACTGATCAATTCATTTGTAATAGTCCAAGTTAAAAATCTACAAATTTGATAGATCTCCAGTTGTAGATGAATCCCATAAGTGGAATTACTAGTTAATTAACCCAACAAAATGATTCTAGATCATACGGTGGAGATAGGTTCCGCAAGAAATCGACGGCTCTCAGAAATTGTGGAAAGTGATTTGTGGGAAGATATTGTGGAAGCCCATTTCAGGAAAAGTTGAAGGGTACGTCTAAAATCCGCAATCCGCAACCTGATTCCGCAAAGAACATCGCAACCACATAATTGCAGGAGTCATTTTTTGGAATTTGGCAAAAGCATACCCACAACTCACAATCCGCAATTGTGAAAAGATTCTTGCAGAAAGGAAATTGTGGAAAGGCAATTGCGGAACGAATAGATTTGTAGGATTATATCAAATTCAATCAAAGAATAATATTTTAATCAACGTATTTTGTTGATTGAAGATACGCTAGGCCTGTTAGCTCTTACCTGACATCAATGAGGATATCGGGATAGAGTAGGAAAAGTACAAGCAATTGGGGAAAACCGATGAATGTGTAAATATGAATGATGAATGGACTTGAGATCTAAACCATAGGTGTTTAGAGAAGATCCAAAAATTTGTAACATAATTCTGAGAATTACTAATTTCATAGATAACCAACCAATGAAAAATAGACAAGACTAGAAACCATTAGATATAAGTAACACTTCATATGAGACCAATACGAAATCAACTAGTGAACTTGGGGTTTGTATAGTATTAGGAGTATTCAAAGGATGGATAAAGGGTATTGCTGATGTCATAACATGCATATAGGTCTTCAAAATTGATTATAAATCATATTCATAATCATTTGAATTGAGTGAGGAAGAGCTAGACAAAGACAAGTCAGGATCTAGCGAAAAAACACAATCATTCGAAGATGGATCTAGTAGACTGATAGGTGATTTATCTAAGAAAGACAATGAGATTTATGATTCTGATATATTGGAAAATGAATATATATCATATATTTGAGGAAAGGATTTAAATTTGGCACTAAATGCATAGTTGATATTACCTTGGAACTGCGCACCATGACAATGTTTTGAGGATTCAACAAGATTCTCTAGTTCATCTAGAACTTCAATGTTATGCTTCTCAAGTAACTGAGACATAATGTTCATATTATTCTTGAAAAAATTCTTCTCAGTATGAAGTCCCTTGCTTCAATAATAACACTCGGATGTGCTTCCTTTCTTCTTGAATTTCTTCATTGAACCTTCATCAGTAAGATTCGATGTTTCATTATCTTACTTTGGATTCTTCTCTTTTACTATTTTCTTCTCTTTTGACTTTGCATTCTTACTTCCTTGAACTATGAGACCATGATACTTTCCCTTGGATATTATAAGAGAACCCATATGTATCAATTTATCTTGGTACTTTGTCATTGAATCAAAGAATGTACTCAAAGAAGGCATTTTCCAATTAGAAATTGCAAGCCTAGTAGCATGAAAAGTTGACACAAAAACTAAGTATTCAAGACCCAATTTTGAAAGGATGGAAAAAATAAATTGATCTTCCTTCTTCTCAATCCCACATTATTTAGGAATAGAAAAAGTGACTTGAATTTAGTGAAGAACCATTTAGTGGATTCAAAAGTGCTTGGAATCAATGAGAATAACTCATTCTCCAACCGATGTGCTCTTATCTGGCATATTGTACTCCAAAGAGAGACTCAATTTTGTTCCATACTTGGTTTGGAGTGGTCAAACCATCTAGATGAAAAATAATATCGGGAGAAATAGAGAGTAAAATAAATCTATAGGCTTCATCAAACCTATTATGCCACTTAGCTTTATCAACATTAGCATTGGGATCATTCTCTAAATGCAAAGAAACTCTATAAAGCCCCTTACTACGCAACAAAATGCCAATTTTGGATTTCCACTTATCATGGTTGAAGGGAGTCAGGATCATAGCCGAAGAGGAATCCATTCTAATACTTTATTCATTCTTGAATACACTCTCTGTAACCTGCACAAATATAAACTAGGAGAAAATCGTGTAAGCTTAATTCAAGCTCTTCTTCAGAGAAGGATAGGAGACTCAATGCACTATAATGTACAGAGTTGTTAGCTCCTCAACTCTATAGAACTAGACAACCTGAGAGATATGATAGACTGATCAATCTTGCACTCTGATACCATAGCAAATAACAAAGCAATAAGACATTCACATATCTCTCTATGGTAGCATTTAAGCTTACCTGTGGTTTTGTTTATTGGGTATACGATTTGTTGTTTATATGGAGTATGTTGGAAAAATACAGGTACAACCATATAAACTCTTATTCGATGCTAAATAATGTATAATAGACCTCAAATCCCCCCCCCCAAATGTAGTAGTGATATTTTTTCTTAAGGATGAAGAGTGTGTTACAGAGATTGTTGAAACCCTAAAAAAGTGCAAGCCTAAAAATGTCTAGCTGGAAATTGTGAAATGAGAACCCCATATGTTTGCATCTATCATGAGTAGATGCCTCAAGAAAATAGAGTTGATATTCCATCCAATATCTAAGGTATTGTAGGATTTAGTGCATGTTATTTTTTCAACATTAAGCTAGCATATCATTAGGATCTTTAACTGAGAGAACAACAAGCATAGCAATCAACCACAAGAGACAATGAAAACAGTTTTTTTCCTCAGGGAAACCATAAATGGAGAAAACCTTGCAACTTCCTCAGATATAGAATCAGCACTAAAGTGAAACCCAAAAACAGTAAGACAATCTCCCAACAGCAGTAGGCTCTTTCCTCTAGCCCCGGTGTCTTTCTCTTCCTCAACTATGCTCTACACTTGAGTGTGTATGAGTTGTGTGCTAAATAGAGAGTCCAGCTCTCTATTTATACTAATATCGACATGACTAAAACCCTACTAGGGCCAAATTCACTAGGTGATTCTAATAACCCCAGTGCCCTGGAACTGCGGGGACTTTAACCCTTAGACAATAGGAGGGTTAACCACAATGACTTGACATGACTTGTTTACATTATAGATTCTCCTGATAGGAACATCGGGGCATGACATGACACAAGAACATCCCAGAATAAACATCGGGTTACAATAGATAATAAATACAAGTGAATACATTCTAAAGTTATAATTACATCAACACTCCCTCTTAACTAGGAAGGTATTCTCTCAACAAAATTTTCATCACTGGTCTTCTTCTCTGGATCTTCTTGTCATCTGCATTCTTGAAGTCTTCTTTGTCTTCAAGTCATCTTTTTCTCTGGATTTGGATCGTCACTCGATCTGGATCATCATCACTCGATCTGGATCATCTCTAAAGCACCATCTCTGGATCTGGATCATCTCTGGAGCATCATCTCTGGATCTGGATCATCTCTTGATCTGGATCATCAATACTAAATATTCATAGGCACTATCTCATGATTCTTCTCATCACAGGAAGTTCTATAGAGCCAGCCCTTTTTCATGCTGGATGTAGGCCTAGCCAACATGTAGGTCTTCGCCCAGCACTTACATTTGATCATGTAGGAACTAATCCTATAATCATATCAGAAAGGCAATGCCCAGCACTCACATCTAACCATGTGGTAACATAGCCCACAACCCTGTTAGAAAGGCCCAGCACTTACATCTGATCAACCAATGATCGAAGGAAGGCCCAGCACTTACACTTAGCCATGCGAGGAACCAATCCTCCATGCCAAAAGGCTCCTACACTTACATCTAATCAACCAATGATCGAAGAAATCCACTGCACTTACATCTGATCAACCAATGATTGAAGAAAGGCACAACACTTATATCTAATCAACACATGATCGAAGAAAGGATCAGCACTTATATCTGATCAACACATGATTGAAGAAAGGATCTGCACTTACATTCGACACATACAAGGAACCAATTCATCTGCATGTTCGAAAAGGTGTGCACTCACATTTGATCCTGTAAGAACCAATCCTACCATCATATCAAAATGGCCCCCAATCCTAGACTAAGCTACCTAGTAACTGACCAGGCGCCTCCATTCTCCGAGAGAATGGCAGTTTCCCTTACATCTGTCCTATTCGACAGAATGTCTAGCACTCACATATGACATGGAAGGAACCAATCCTCTCACCATGACAGAATGGCTCAACCCTTATATCTGACCTACTCATTAGAATGGCTATGGATCTCAACACTCATATCTGACATGGAAGGAACCAATCCTCTCACCATGACAAAATGGCTCAGCCCTTACATTTTACCATGGAAGGAACCAATCCTCTGACCATGTCATAATGGCTATGGGACTCATCACTTTCCCTTGGAGGAAACCTCTATCTGGAGAACACCAAGCTTCTCCCTGAAGTACTCAAACTTCACCCTAGACAATGGCTTCATCAATACATCAGCTATCTGTTCCTCCGTCGCAACATACTAGATCTTCACTGCTCCCTTCTGCACCATATCCCTGATATAGTGATATTTGATCTCGATATGCTTCGACTTGTCATGGAACACTGGATTCTCTAAGAACTTTATGCAACTCTAGTTGTTACAATGTATACAAGTAGCATCCATCTGGAGATCAAATAAACCAGACTGTAGCTTCCGCAGCCATACTGCCTCACAACTAACTGAACAAGTTGTGACATACTCTGCTTCAGCTGTACTCAGTGCCACATAGGATTGCTTCCTGCTAAACCAAGAGATCACACCTGATCCCATACTAAAGCAACAACCTGAAGTGATTTTCCTATCGATGGCACTACCTACCCAATATGAATCAACATAACCCTCCAGGTTAATCTTCTGATTTTCCTCGTACTTGAGCCCATAATCAATTGTACCCCTCAGGTACCTCAGAATGTGCTTTGCAGCAATCAATTGAACATGTCTCGAATCTGTCAAGAACTGGTTCAAGGTGTTCACAGTAAAGCAAATGCCTAGTCTCATGTTCATCAGGTACATCAAGGACCCAATCATCTGATGATACATCGTGGCATCAACCATCTCTGATGAAGCATCACTCAATAGCTTCAGGTTTGATGCCATAGGTGTGTCCATATCCTTACAGTCCATCATCCCAAACCTCTTCAAGATCTCTACTACATACGTCCCTTGTCCAAGGGATATTCCATCTGCATTATGCCACACCTCCATACCTAGAAAATAATGCATCATACCCAATTCCTTCATTTTGAACTCGGCAACGATCTTTCTCTTCGTATCAGCAATCAACCCATCCATACATGTTACAAACAGATCATCTACATATAGTAGAAGCATCAATGGGTTGCCATCTTCAACCTTGTAGTAAAGGTTGGAATCTTCTTTACTGTTTTTAAATCCCAAACTAGATAGAAAGATGTCAATTCTACCATACCATGTCTTGGGTTCCTGTTTCAAACCGTACGGGGATTTCTTCAATCTGCACACATGAGACTCTCTGTCATGTGTCTCAAAACTAACTGGTTGTTCTGCATACACTTCATCTTCCACTACACCATTCAAGAAAGTAGTCTTGACATCCATTTGGTGTATCTTCCATTTCATTACTATAGTCAATGCAAGTATTGTTTTGATGGAAGTGTATCTAGCCACAGGAGCAAAGGTTTCTTCATAATCTATTCCTTCCTTCTATGAGAAGCCATGAGCCACAAATCTTGCCTTATATTTTTCAATGCTACTGTCTGCAGCATGCTTGATCTTGTAGATCCATTTGGAAGTTACAATTGACTTCCCTTCTGGTCTTGGGACAACATCCCAAACATCATTCTTCATGATCGATTGATACTCTTCGATCATAGCATCCTTCCATTCTTTCCATTCTGTCGCTTCTTCATAGTTGGAAGGTTCTTTATTGATAACATCACATAGTAAAGCTACATATTCGGAACAAGATCTGGTTCTCTTTCTTTCTCTGTGATTCTCTTCTAGAGCCCCGTATCTTTCTGCACCTTGGATAATTTCTTGTACCCAAGAAGGTTTCCTCCTATGAGGATTCTTCTCCTGAGGTGGATCTACAGGTCTTTGTGGTTCTTCAAATTCTCGATCTTCTTCTTGAATTTCTTCATTCATGGTTGTATCATGAATTCTGGGTGCTTCTACTTCTTCAGTATCTTCAGCATGCCTCTTTCTGGATTTGTTGTAAGCCGTGTCTTCATCACATGTTACATCCCTGCTGAAGTCGATATTCTTGTATCCTGGGAAGTATATTGTGTAAACCTTCGAGATTTCAGAGTATCCCACAAATATACCCTTCTTTCCTGAAGGATCTAGTTTTGTTCTCTTTTCTTTTGGTATGTGTATGTACAATGGACAACCAAATATTCTAAGATGGATGACTTCTGGTTTCTTGTCGGAGAAGACTTCTTCAAGAGTCTTGTTCTCGAGTACTTTGTGTGGAGTACGGTTATGTACATACACCATTGTTCTGGCTGCTCCTACCCATATATGCATAGGAAAATCTTGATCATGAATCATTGCTCTTGCAGCTTCCATGATGGTTCTATTCTTCCTTTCTGCAACCCCATTCTGTTGTGGATTGTAAGGAGTGGAAAATTCCCTCTTAATCCCTGATTCTTTGCATAAGTCTTTGAATTCATTTGATGTGAATTATCCACCATTATCTGATCGAAAGGTCTTGATCTTCTTTTCTGTGTGATTCTTGATCAAGGCTTTGAATTCATTGAACTTGCTAAAAACTTCATCTTTGTTCTTCATGAAGTAAATCCATGTCTTCCTAGAAAAGTCATCAATGACAGAAACATAGTATACATACCCACTTAGTGAGTTTGATGACATTGGTCTGCATACATCGGAGTGGATGATTTCCAAGATTCCTTTTGCCTTGCTCTCGTTACTTGGAAATGTCCTCTTTGTATTCTTTCCTTTCACACATCCTTTGCAGACCCCTTCATGTTTTGCTTGAATTTCTGGAAGACCTTCAACAGCTTTGCTTGCAAGTGGTAGTGCTCTGTAATGCACATGTGCAAGCCTTCTGTGCCAAAGTTCATTTGGCTCTATTGTGTCATGGACCATAGCTTGTTCTGAATGGCCCTTTAGCTTGTATAAGCCTCCTTCTTGTTCTCCAATCACTATTGCATCATCAATAGTCTTTCCTCTTGGCCACATGATGACTTGGCCATCTACAAATGCAACCCTCATACCTTTTGCATCCAATGCTGATATGGATAGAAGATTCTTCTCCAATCCTACTACAAACAAGACATCTTTCATTTTTATATATTTTTCGAAGTCTAGCTTGTAGGAGGATTCACCACTACCTTTTATGGGATATTGGTAGTCATCCCAAAGCTTCACCTTATGGGGTGAGTTATGTTCGGATAGTTTCTCAAAGGATTCCTTGAAACCTGTCATGTGCTTGGAAGCCCCATTGTCAATAAGCCAATCTTTGCCTCCATGTGTGACAGTTACCATGAGAGTGGAGATCAGAACATATTCATATTCACTTGAAGAGTCTTCACTTTCTTGTTTTACTCTCTTCCTGGGAGGATCATCATCCTCGGCAGTGTGAGCATGATGTCTTCTTTTGGATTTCCTCTTCTTCTTGGATCCATTCTTATTCTTGGGACAGTTTTTAGCAAAGTGTCTTATTTCATCACATGTATAACATCTGAGTCTAGATGGATCACTTCTCATAAAGTTATTTTTCTGATGAGAATGCTTTCCTTGGTGATGATGACTTTCTCTTCTTCCTTTCTTGGAGTGTACTGTGAGAGCTTGATCTTCACTTCCCAGATTTTCTTCTCGAGCAGCTATCTGAGCTTCTTCTTGAGAGCATTCTTCCCACAGTCTACTGAACTTGACCAACTTCTTTCTAGCACAAATTCCTTGGATGAAAGAATCCCATGACCTAGGGAGGCCATTCAATGTTGTCATCACAATTTCTGCATTCTCCACTTCTTCATCTACAGCTTCTATTTGTTATTTGATTTGGGAGACCCTTGTGAAGTATGACTGGATGGTCTCCTCATTATGGATCTTGACATTCTTCAACTGGTTCCTTAGAGTCATCTTCCGGTTGATGTTCTTCCCTTCAAACAATTTGGTTAGGGCATCAAACATGGTTTTAGGTGTCTTGAGAGAGGACACATGTGGAATGAGGTGATCCTTGATAGAATCAGCAATGATCCTCTTTGCCATAACCAACTTATTCTTATGTAAGGCCTTGGCCTCCTCTCCCTCTGGAACGGGAACCTCCTCCTGGATATAGGAGTCCAACTCATTTTCTTCCAGGACCAGGGAGATTCTATACTTCCAAGCTCGGAAGTTATTAGCTCCCTCAAGATTTTCATCAAGATTGGTATGATGAGACATCTTAACTGAGAACCTTAAATAGAAATACAAAATATTTAGATCTTACCAGGTCAAGATGTCAGATCTGGATTTGAAGCTGAAATCCTACAGTACTGGTTCAGGAGCAGATTAGGGTTTTGTTTTTTCAGAGTTATGTCCAACCAAATGCTTTGAAATTGATCCCTACCTTCGATTTTGGGGAGGAGATCAATTCAAGCCCGGGCTGACTGAAAAATTCCTCTTCTGTGAAAAGCCCTAATTTTTGGCAGCAGTGTCGAGTCCAAAATTGAAAAACCTCAGAATTGGATTATGCTTCAACAAAAAGATGTGCCCTAGGGAGGAGAGTTATTCCACCTTACTTTTGCTGAAAATATGTGGAGAGAGATCCACAAAATAGGAAGCCCTAGTTCCTGCAGCTGCACAGTGTCTTCTTCTCAGGTTAGCTCTGATACCATGTTAGTTTTTCAACATTAAGCTAGCATATCATTAGGATCTTTAACTGAGAGAACAACAAGCACAGCAATCAAACACAAGAGACAATGAACATGGTGTTTTTCCTCAGGGAAACCATAAATGAAGAAAACCCCACAACTTCCTCAGAGATAGAATCAACACCAAAGTGAAACCCAAAATCAGTAAGACAATCTCCCGACAGAAGTAGGCTCTTTCCTCTATCCCCAGTGCCTTTCTCTTCCTCAACTATGTGCTACACTTGATTGTGTAAGAGTTGTGTGCTAAATAGAGAGTCCAGCTCTCTATTTATACTAATCCCAACATGACTAAAACTATACTAGGGCCTGTTGCCGCCTTTCACACACCTGGGTCACGTGGCATAAATATTCAAGCCACTCGGTGTGTCCTTGGGGGCAAGTCTCGAGTCAAGGTTGTCACCTTGTTCTTGACTCCTCCGTTTAGGCTCAACTCCTAACGAAGAAAAGGGGGGTAGACCCTATTAAGTTACTAAGGATGATTACTTAGTGTTGTGATGTTGAAACTGACTGAGTTACTTAGGAGTTTGGAATTTAATTATAGATAATCAAAGATGGCAAGATATAAAAGATGAACACACGAAAGCACAATGCTGAGACACAATATATATATATATATATATATATATATAACAAGAAAATAACCAGTGCCTTAGAATGGAGTCAAAAATAGAAACAATGTACTTGCATGTGCTTGGAGTGAGTGTTTTGCAATTGCGTCTTGGTATGTTTTAAGTTAAAAATGAAGTGTGAGTTGATTAAAATTAGGCGAAAGGGGGACTCCAGATATACCCGAGAGTAGTTGGAGTATGTCCAAAACTAAACCTTCATGGCTACCCGCAAGGAATATGTGGGCTGAAATGGAGTCTCTGGGGCTATTGTTCGTAACGCACCCCTTAGGGTGTGACAGAGATCGGCGCCTCGAGGTCACTTTTCAGAATTTCCCGCTTCCTTTGGGTATTTTTCCACCGTAAAAGGTTTGATCTAGGTGTTGGATTTTCACCTGATGGTTTGTCAGTTGGGGAGAGTGAGTCCTAATTATACTAGTCACCCAAGTGATTTTGATATAGCTTGACTGATCAGACGAACCGCAGCCAAGTGCAGAGCATACACACTGGAGTCTTGTAAATTTTAGTAAGTTTTAAACTGGATGTTCTTGTTTAAAAGAAAACCCTCTAGGAACCTCTTTCGATCCAAGTGGATCTCAATCAGGGAATCGAGGAGGGGTTAATTTTATGATAGCTGAAAACAAATGATTGAAAAATAAAACAGATCCACAATTCTATTTTTCTAATTAGTCCTACCACGAATCCCTTTCCCCTTTCGGGTCAATCGGGAAATCGTGGGGTAAGTATTATGATTACTTTGAAAAAACAAAAAGTGGAATATGAAATTAATAATAAAATCAAGTATACTACCCTGCAAATTATATCAATGATATTTTAAAAAATAAATAAGTAGAAATCGACGAAAAGGACACCGACGCAAATCCCCCCAGGGGGGATGGGGAATGGGCTCGAAAGAGCCTTTTCCAAAAATAATTGTATTTATTATTGGTTAAAATATCATAAAATTGAAATATCAGAAACTTCTTGGTCCTTATACAGGCTGAAACCAAGATCTTACAACTTTACAAAAATTTTAAGATTTTAGTGAAAAGGGAGACCCCTGGGGGGATTTGAACGCTCCTGAGGCCACTTCGGACAGAAGCTTCCTTTATTTTCTGTCAGACCTGCTAAAATACAGTGAGAATGTTAGAATAACATACACCCAAAATCACTTTAAGAGTACCTTTGGATCAGCCTACCTTATCTCAAAAAAAATGAAGTTAAAACTAGCTAAACAGGCGAAAAAGGAACCAAGGAAAGAAAGCTTTCCTTGGGATCTTGGCTTGATGTTTGTGCAGCCAATGAAATATGCACTGATATTTCATAATATTATATTTTATAACAGCGAAAGGAAATCTAATGCATGCGATCTACAAGTTTTCTTTAAATTTTCATGCAAAAAGACGATTTCCCTAAAGCTAGATCTAGAATGCTTATGAAACTTTTTTAAGTGAAAGACATAGACTATAGGCTTTGATAAGATATATATATGTTGGAATTACTTTTAATATGATATATATAAGCAAAATCAAAGCTACGAATAGAGTAACCGAGTAAAAATGTTGATTTTTTATAGAAATGAGAAGAAGAGGAGAGAAGGTCGGATCGTTGCTTGAATGGAGCAAGCTGAAAGGAGGCCCTTTTGTGGAGTGCTGAGGGATAGATTCTTGATCTTATTGGACAGGAATGGCATCAATATAGATCCACACCTTCATCCAATCAGGAACCTGCAACTAAATAACACAAGCCTGCACACACCTCGTGAGATCTGGATATAGATGTATAAAGCAACAAAAATGAAAGATCATGCCAAAATAACCTTATTTAAGCATATAAATGAAATTTTTGAGCATACATCATATGGATAAACAAGATCAAGCAATATAGCTTTCCTAGTTTATACCCTTACTAGATTCAGTCGAATCCTTGAAGCCAGAACACAGAAGCAGCACAGAATTTGGCAAGAAATTGCAACTACCACATCAGCAGCATAACACTGAGAATCCACACATACACATGCACTACACAGTATAGCCTCCAAATCTTCTTTATTCACAAATGATGATCAAATAGAGAGTTACAATGGAAATCCCTTCAGTCCAGCTCTAACTAGCTTGGAAGAGGGAGCCTGAAGAAGGATATATACAAAACATAGGCCATCTAGCTCAGGGGGGGCGTAAATCTCAAGGAGATAGACCAAATATGCTGATGGAGATTCCATCAATGCCTGATCTATGTCTAACTGAGCCAGATCTAAGTCTCACTGAGTGCAATTGTCAATCGGAGAGCTGATATGACTGACACCTCAACTTGTTGACTGAAGCATCCACCAAAACTCATCCAAATGAGCCAAAACGTTTTGAGGAGAGAGGGAGGGCGAAATTCCCCATAAAGGATGCTGAAGATCAACTCTGGATCTGATTTGATCACCTCCTTCAGTTAAGGATTTGTCAGATCCAGACAATCTGCTTCAGATCTGACTGATTTCAATCAAATTGGCTGAGAATCCACTGATCTATGATTTTGGATTTGCTCCATTATTCATCAATTTATTAATTAAAATAATCAATAATTGATTTTTGTGGCTTTCTAACCTGAGTGATGGAAAATCACTCAAAACTAGGAAATAGTGGGTCCATGGGTTTACATGGTGCTCTTAGCTTGAAAATGAGCACCTACATGACTGAAACTGATTATTTGGCCCACTTTTATTACAAAATCAATTTTTCCAATTAAACTATTAAAAAATAGCCTAAGTTTTGGAAAAATTAAATTTTAATAAAAAACACTGAAAAAACTAAAAAATTGAAAAATTGAAAAACACCTGGGGGGACTTAGACATGTTCATATGACTCGAAAATGATGTCTAGCATGTTTATACATTGACACATAGACTCGAATAACCTCAATAGGCCTAAATTCCAAGCTGACCACCCCAAATTTGGAGGCATGGAGTGAAAAACTCAGAAATTATCAGTCGTTTGTTCAACAACCAATAATAACCAAGGGAAAAAACACCCTGGGCTGATCAGATTGAAAAATGAAGTCTAAGAGACCGAGTCTTTTACAGACACTATCATGCTAGAAAATTTATTACAACTCCCCCATGGGGTATGAACATGTGATATAGTACAACAAGCACTTCCCAGAAGTAAGACTGAAGGTTCTCTGAAGTCCAAACAAGTTATCCTTGTCCAGTTCACCAGGCTCACTTGATAAAAAAACCACTAAGTACAACTTACGTGGTAACAGGGCCGACTTCACTAGGTGAGTCTAATAACCCTAGTGTCCCGAAACTGCAGGGACTTTAACCCTTAGACAATAGTAGGGTTACCCACAATGACTTGACATGTTTACATTATAGATTCTCCCGATAGGAACATCGGGGCATGACATGACACAAGAACATCCTAGAATAAACATCGGGTTACAATAGATAAGAAATATAAGTGAATACATTCTGAAGTTACAATTACATCAATAGTGCAAATATGTGTGAGAGAGTTGAATTCATGAGGAGAGAAAACAACCATGGATGTGTGAAGTGGGTCAATGAAAACCCTAGCATATGATGTGAAGGATGAACTAGATAGTTGGGACAATATGATGTGGACATATGTGAATAAGTGATTAGAAACAAAATGCATGAGCTAAGAAATATGAAACAATGGTATAAAATAGCATGATATAGGTTTTGAGATCATTGCCAAATATGAAGTTATTCAATCTTAGAAAAATGCAGCATTAGTTATCCTTTCAACTCTAACCTTTATTCATGTCTAATTCTACCAATAGAGGCTTGGTTTTCTCATCCCTATTTTTCTAAAATTGAAATCATTGTTGCATTTAGTGACTTTAATATTTTGTTGGCAAGTAGGTATTCATGACCTCTCATCATTATCTTAATACTCATCTTGTGAAAGGATCCTTTTACATTTCCAACTATTGCTACAATATTTTTAGTCTACAATGAACTAATTGTCACCTCAATTATTAGAGATTTATAGAGTTTCTCCATTTTGTTTGGAATTCTTTGTTAATATTTCTCAAAGTAGTTGGTTTAAGGATCAAATTATTTTGCAAGTATAGAATTTGTGATTCAAGGGTCTCACTTTTTCAGTTTATGTTGTGAATGGAATTTTAAATCTACATGAAATCTTAATTTCCATCCCATTGTAAGTTGACTCGTGTGTCAACATGATTACTAAATATGTATACCAAATGGTACTTAATACCTAAACTGGTTTCCATAGACTAAGAGATTTTGTCTCTCATAATACGCCTCTTCTCTTCGTGGAACAATTTAGAATGTTATGAATCTAGGGAAGAAATATATTATGCATAATACTCAGTGTTAAATGTGGATCAAATATACAAGTAGTTGATCAGGAACTTGCTTAGAGCATTCAAGAAGAATTTTAGGATCCTACAGAAGCCCATTAATGAGTCTATTCTTTTATTTAGCACCAAAAAACAATAACACTTCATTAAAGCTATATAATATTTGATGGCTCGCAATTATTGATTCCATTAAGTGAAACAATAGTATAATTTTTATCAATGGAAAGTGGTTCAAATTTTTAGTCAAAAGTGAGCCAATACATTCATATGTTCAAACAATAAAATATAATTGGGAAGATGTTTGTAGAGAAAGTTCATTAGGAGGATTGTTTTGAGAAAGGTACCTACTTATTGGACCGATTGTCCAATAAGTACTGTGACCATGTGCATCGGTGTACAAGAAATGTTGGATGGAATGTTTACAGTTGTCTAGTTTCATAAATACATAAGGTTTTGTTAACCATATTTGAAATCCCACTTTCCCTACTCTTCCCCATATCAACATGCAAGTTTTTATGAGGAATTTTCCTTTCAACATCATTTTGAGATTTTATTTATCCCTTAAAAAAAAAATCTAGCAACCAATAAATGTCCTTCTATTCCCTTCAAACATGTGAACCAACCCCTTTATTTCCTTTATTAACAAAAAATCAGTGTCCTTAATCTATCCTTGCTTGACAAAAACTTCTTTGAATTTTTCAATATGAGACTTATTTCCCAAGGAGAGATTTAATTTTAGGAATCCAATAGTTTTATATTTCTAATATTCCAAGAGAAATTGTATGGTATAATCCTTTAGATTAAAATATATTAATCTAAATACTAATTCATTTTCGAAAGTTTCAAATTCTGCATAGATAATCTTGTTAGATTTCCTAAGAATATTTATATTTGATAACCCTAGCCCAAGGCTATTTTTTCTCTTTATACAATATCCAAGGCATCTTTGTTTTATATTGATATCATCTCTTTGACCCCAAGTTCTCTTGTACTTTTCAAATTACTAAATTTTTTCGGGCTAGTAGATGCACTTATTTCTCCTCTGTTTCTCGTTCCTATAAAAAAAAAATGTTTTTCCACTTACTGCATCTCTTTTCTTGGGTCATCTAAGACTGAGCATAGAGAAGTTACATTTCTCTAAGTTAGAAAAGTGATTCTTATTGCAGAAACTTTGCAAGACTTGGGCAAGGTTGATTCCGGATATTTTTTTAAGTGGAATTCCTGCATCCACAACAATAGCTGCAATATATTTATCTTAAACACAATTGTCATATAATGACGAGACGAAAAAAAACCAGACTCATATAAATACAAATGAATGCATATACAAGCATATGCAGTTGACAAGAAGACTTGGGAAGTATATTATCTTCGAATTCTCATTAGAGAAATAAATCCATACAACGTTGTTAAGAACATCATGAATATCAATACAAACTAAAAACTAGTGCACTATTGTTGGAAAGATGAAGATATTGAGAAAATGAGATGATGAGCCATTACAAAGGTTAGGATTCCATTTGTAGTTTTTCATTGATTTTTCCTTTCATGTTAGTGCACCTACACCAAAATAGGGTGTGCATGCATGCCACCTTAAGTGTGTGGTTGGATCACAATATTGGAATTCCATGACATGGTATAAGAGCATCTTATAGAAGAATTGAATTTCCACTCATGCATTCCAAAATTGACACTACAATGCACACTCATACATATACATATTCTACACTAAACTATCTTGATAGCATGACTCAATCATGAATTTAATCAATCTATGACTCTCTTATGGATCAAACTACCCCATTTAGGAGTTGTAGGTTCCCAAAAATTGCCTTGCTAGTTGAGAAAATTTCACTTGAATATGATCTAGGTTTACCACTTTCCATCTTGAGGACATTGTCATTTTAGTCCACTTGATAAACATTTATGGTTCCTTGTAATATAGAATGGATGTTCTTCCAACTTTGCACTAACTTTTGCAACCAACTTTTCAAGAGAAAGTGTGATAGATTATTCTTGATCTATGTCCAACATTGATGGCTTGTAGAGATTAAGGTTATCCACATTGAATATTGAATTAATCCTTATTTAGGATGGTAGATCCAACCTAAACATTTTCTCTCCTATTTGCTTGATGATTGTTTAAGGGCCAATGTCGTTAAAGCACTCATTTTAAAGATATACTCATACTCCATTTGTTGTGCATAATATTAATATAATAGAACAACTCAAAGTGGAATAAGAACATCAAATTGTTTTAGTATGTTTGGATAAAGAGTTATAAATTATAATCCATTCAACTTTAAAAGTTTTCTGGTGTTGCAAATTAAATAAGCTTCAGAAGTTTTTTCTAGTAAAATGGTTTCTAATTAGAATTTATTTTTATTGGGAGTAATAACTTTGCAATAGAGTTTACAATAGGTCACCCTTATTTAGGTTAATTATGGATATTTTGACATATAAAAAGGGTGATATTAGTGCTTGATCCCTATATGGGTAGTGTAGGGAATTAGCATCTTCCACAAGACTTGATAGTAAGATTGAGAAAGACTGGTACAGCTCTACTAGCTAAGGCAATAGATCCTATGAATACCTATATAAATCAAATTTGAATTGTGTGTGTGTGTTTGTGTGTGTGTGTGAAAACCAACATGTGTCATAATTTTAAAAGACCAAACGGAAAATGCATGTATGAGCATCTCTCTATTTCGAGAATAATCTATTCTCTACTGAATAGGTCCAACCACCTAAAGTTGGAAGCTCTTATGCCCCCCCCCCCTCACATCACTCTAATTTCCCCATGCCCAATCTATTTACTGTAACACACCATAACATAATATGTAGATAGAAATAACATGGACACTACACACATAACATTGGATAACATATACTGTAACACACCATAACATAATATGTAGATAGAAATAAAATGGACACTACACACATAACATATATATACAAATAACATTATGTTACAAAATACAAATTAAATCACACGTAAAATTAGATAACATAACATGTAGATAAAAATAACATTAAATTACACACCTTAAATTAAATGAAATTATGAAAAAATATATAAATCAATATTTTATACATCAAAATCACTATGCCATCCATAATGGTGAATGTTTACTATCATACTTCTTCTTTGGTTTCTTTTTTTCTATTTTAAGGAATTCTACAAGTCTCTCACTGGACTCAAATCCCTCGTTCTCTTCTCCACTAGTTTCTTGTTGTGTTGGATCTTGATTTGGAGACTGCAAGAGATGTCCCCTTAGAGGGGTCTCCCTAACACTAGGATTGATGTCATCTACAATTTCAACAACCATGTTTTTATCATCTTATATAAGGTAAGCAATAACCAGTGAAATAACAATTTCCATAATTCAACTAGTTCACGGTACCTATAGGTGCAAAAGGAGGAACCTCTGGTTGAGCAATTCCAACTTCAGTCTCTATAACTGGGTCATGGGGAACACCTAAATCAACCTATGTTGCCTACAATAACCGTTTAATTTTTTAAATCATCAAACATTGTCAATTTCTACTTTGTAATCAAGTAGTCAATCGTATTGCAATGAGGTTGTATACTTCTTTGTTGATAGTACTGGTGTTTTTTAGCTCAATATGGGCATTGTAACCTTCCTTGAAGGCAAGTTTAATCTCATCATCTTTGGGAGTGACGCAAAATTATGTGGACTACATATTCTGTAGCATAACTCTTTAGGTAAGGAAAGCATTTGTAAGTCAAATGAAAATGCAAAAACTATAATTCCATACTTATATATCTCCCCTTCACTTTAACGTAGCCCCCTAGTCCAATATTGCGTTGGCCATGCTTCTCTAGTATAGCTTGTGTATACTTGGAGTAGTCCTTGATCCTACAGGAATTGTAATGGAGGTGTTTATGAAATTAAAAAATCGTGGCCAAATACGATATATAAATTATAAATTCATTGTTTGGTACACTGCTTTATCTACGTTGGTGCTTCTGCTGCACTTGTTGGAAAATTTCCTTATTTTTTCATATTCTTCTCCTTAGCATCCTCTATTAATGCATCCCACTCATGTTCTGTAAATAATCCAAGACATTCATAACCAGTGTATCGAGCTATATCAGTGCGGTAATTGTCCCACACTGATTTCAAGTACTTCCATGCCAAGGCTTGCAACAAATTTTGATTGAATACGAGACCAAAGAATGAGGTCATGTGCTTCATCAACTCCTTCTTCAAGTCATTGATATGGTATTTAAAACTTGTTCTAATAATTGGTGCAAAAAGAGAAAATGCATTTACTTATTACTTGTCGTAGAATATGTTATTTCCTACATTACAACCAGATATTTTGATTAGATAGATACAATGAATCTAACAATACTATTCATTGTATAAAATTTAAGTATTTCCAATGGATTGTACGTAATTAACTAACATGGAGTTTTGTAACCTTTACAAGAACCAAATCATGATACATCTATAAAGAAACTTGTAATTGCCTACCGCACTTTATGACTAAGCCTTGCATCTTGGGGCTCATCTCGGCCCCTGATGACTAGGAAAATTAGTATTAGAACTAGGGGTTGTCTTCATATATGGTGTTGTGGACTGACGCCCACCAACATTAGGTGTATATTCAAGGACATACCCAACTATACCAGGCGTAGAGGCTCCAGAACCATGTGCAATAAGAGCAGATGGTGCAAGCATAAATGCATGTTTGTTTCTCCCTACACCGAATTCTTCTTCTATTAAGAATGCCTGAATACTTAGGCATAAATTGACTTTTAATTTTATCCCAAGTTTTGATTTTGGACTTACCTCTTCTTTCCCTATGGATCTGAAGTTCATCCCACGAGATAGATGCATGTCCCTTCAGTATGGTCACTGCATATTTCACCTTCTTTTAATCCTCAATTTCTTCAAACTCAAATTACTTTGCTAGAGAGCATTGATCCAGTCCATGATTTCTTCAACATTCATATTACCTTTCATACATGGAACTTCAACTACTATATTTCACCAGCATCCTCAATACTTTTACTTCATAAGCAATCTCCTCTTGCTCTTCTTCAGAGGATTCCTCTTCATCGCTGGTATCGATACTCTCTGAATTTTTTTCTCCATAGCCTCCATCCTAGGTTAAAGTTGTCTCAATTCCCTTTGTGTGTCTACCTCTGTAGTTTTTATTCCTTGAACACCTCCTACTCGAACTCCATGTGCTCATCCTTGCCTTGGTGGAATCTTTAACGAGCTCTGATAATCTTTCAATAGAATTCTTTTTCTGCTCTAATACCAAAAATAATGATAGGTAAGAGCTAGCAGGCCTAGATTACCTTCAATCAACAAAATATGTTGATTAAAATCTTATTCTTTGAAATACTTTCACATATTCCTACAAATATATTCCTTCTGTAATTTCCTTTCTATAATTTCCTTTCCGCAATAGCCTTTCCAAAAGAATATTTATTCAATTGTGGATTGCGGGTTGTGGTTATACTTTTCTCAAATTCCAAAAATTGACTCCCACAATTATGTGGTTGCAATGTTTTTTCCACAATTGGGTTGTGGATTGCGGATTGTGAAAGTACCCTTGAATTTTTCCCAAAATGGGCTTGTGTAATATCTTACCAGAAATCAATTTTCGCAATTTCTAAGATACGTCGATCTCTTGTAGAATCTATGTCCACCATACGATCTAGAATCATTTTTGGGGTTAATTAACTCGTAATTCCACTTCCAGGATTCATCTACAGCTGTAGATCTATCAAATTTGCATAATATTAACTCAGAATTACAGACGAATTGATCACTGAAGTGATCAATTCATTCTCATTTCATTTGTATGAAAACTTATCCATCTTAGTGGCTTCTGAGGATTCTTGAAAAAATCATGTCATTCACTTATATACGGGAGATTTAATACATTCCTGGTTATTGAAAGAAGACACAGAAGGTTACAAAATATTCACGCAGAGGCTACAACTCTGTTCTAAATTTCATCAACCATTCCTGCATACACACACCCTCACTCATTCACTCACACACTCATGCATACACTCATTCTTGATTATTACATTCAACACTTAATATAAAACTCTATCAAACCTGTCAGATCCAAATAACCAAGATCTGAACTCCTAAGAAATCTACAACTAACAAATCCTTGAGCAATATTTGAGGATATCAGTGGCAAATCACCATTATTACATTCAAACTTATCCTATCTATGAAACAAATAACTAATCCTATCCTTCTAGAATTTATTACATGGAAGCATAAAAATAGCATTCCTCGCCTATGCAGAAAATAGAGGATTTTGACTCAATGCTCCTGAATCACTCATGGAGACACTAAACCTTCGGTATTTTCTGCTCCATATGATAATATTTTTTATTTTTTCAGAGTCATTTCATCCTCATTTCATATTTCGGAAGGTGCTACAACAGTTTGAAAAGAAGATACATTTCCTACTTCACCATTTTGCATCTCTACGAGGAAGTGGTTGTGTTGGATTTTTTACTCTTTGGGAAGGAGTATGCACAGATCTCTTTTTATTTTCAGATTTTTTTTGCAGATCAGAGTATGTTAGCAGAAAGAATCATTTAGATAATTCTCCTCTTTTATTAGATGATGATCTACAAGGATTCTTGTTCGGGTACACAGGGTACTCCCAAAAGACCGAACATTTAGAGCAACCACTTCACACAAATAGATCACAGATCAATACACCGATGTTTTGTCACGTGGTTAAAACCCTCGAGAGGGAAATAGTCCATGGCCCCAACCAAATAGATACTTGGAGCAATTTATTATGCAAAATAAAGAAATTTACAAATGAGCTTCTCATAATCGATCAACTAGCCAAGGACCCTCCATGCTCTTTAATTAGAGATCATGGACCAATCAGGTGTTAAGACACAAATCAATGGTAGGTATGATCTAAGAGAATTTGAACCGTCGGATCACTTTATGTCTAGAACATGTCATGACCGTCAGATTAGAATATTTATAAATGCATACTAATGCATACTAAAGAAACACACTTTACCTAACGGATATATTACACAAGTTGATCTTAACTAACTCCTAAGTGTCTAAATATCCTAACATCCCCCCTTAAGAACAACTTGGGATAGGATTGAAGGATTTACAAAAGTGACACTATTAGGAGAAGGAATGAGGCAAGAGAGCCTATCCCCCATTAATGACACATTCCCGAACTCCTAACATAGATCGAAGTTTAGAAAACTTCGCTTCTGTAAGAGACTTGGTGAAGATGTCTGCAACTTAATCATCTATAGGGAAATAGAGCATTTGAAGAACACGATCATGAACAAGATTTCTCATGAAGTGCATGTGTAGCTCAATGTGTTTGTTGCGTTTATGTATAACTGGATATTTAGCAAGCTTGATGGCACTTTGATTGTCACACCAAAGTGGAGTATGTTGTTGCTGCTCAAATACAAAATTTGATAGGATCTGTCGAAGCCATAAAGCTTCCTGACTGGCATTAACCACGACTCAATATTCTGATTTTGTCGAAGAAAGAGCAAGATCTTGTTGTTTCTTACAAGCCCAGGTGACAAGTCCAAATCTCAGACTGAAAACATAACCTGCAGTAGACTTTTGATCATCAGGATCATCGGCCCAATCTGAATTAGTGAAACCAACCAACAAAGGTGTCCCCCCTGTACTGTAATGAATCCCAAACTGAATTGTACCTCGAATATATCAAAGTATTATTTTTGCTACTTTCCAGTGACTTTCATGAGGTGTTGGCATATAACAGGAAACATGACCAACGGTAAAGGAAAGGTCAGGATGAGAATGAGTCAAGTATAAGAGACTACCAATAAGCTGAAGATACAAGGTGGTATCTACTTCAGGAGAAGTACAAGTGGAAAAAAGTTTGACTCCAAACTGGAAGGGAGAAGGGGTTGGTTTACAATCTTCCATGTGAAAGCGGCGAAGAAGCTCACAAGCATACTTAGACTGGGAAAAAAATATTCCTTATTTGGTTTTCAAGACTTGGAGACCAAGAAAATAATGCAAATTTCCTAAGTCTAACAT
Organism: Pseudotsuga menziesii; assembly: GCA_001517045.1. Lineage (NCBI taxonomy): Eukaryota > Viridiplantae > Streptophyta > Pinopsida > Pinales > Pinaceae > Pseudotsuga > Pseudotsuga menziesii. The sequence goes on along the minus strand of LPNX011194764.1, from coordinate 327,769 downwards.
TTCAAAATTTTGCTTAAGACTGGATTTCACATGGGTTAAAATTTTAGGGTCACTACCATTAAGGATAAGATCATCAACATAAAAAACAAGTATGATGACATGGTTTCCTACTTTCTTGGTATAGACATTGGGGTCATAATGGCATCTAGAAAAACCAGTGGCAAGGAGAAAGCTATCCATTTTGGCATACCAAGCTCTAGGAGCTTGCTTAAGGCCATATAAGGATTTCTTAAAGCGAAAAACAAGGCTAGATTTATTCTGAACATATCTAGGATGTTGTTCCATCTAAATGTCCTCATGTAAATCACCATGTAAGAAGGAAAAATTGACATCCATTTGATGGACTTCCCAGTTATGTAAGGCTGCAAGGGAAAGAACAAGGTGGATGGAGTTCATTTTTGCGACAGGAGCAAAGGTTTCATTGTAGTCAATCCATTCAACTTGGGAAAAACCTTTGGCAACTAACCTTGCCTTAAGTCTTTCAACACTTCCATCTGATGCATACTTATTTCTGTAGACCCATTTACATATGACAAGTTTTCTTCCTTTTGGAAGAGGAACAAGATCCCAAGTATCATTCGCCATTAAAGAACGATATTATTCATCCATAGTTGCATCCCAATCTGGATTTCCTGAAGCTTCTGCAAAAATTTCTAGATCATGATTCTCGAAAACTTGAGCCAAAATAGAAGAGGCTTGCTGAAACTGAGAACGTGTTCGATGTTGATCTCTAGGATCACTAACAAGATCACCAGTTGCTCCACATGTTGAACGGACCCATTGAGGAAGCATTGTTGTTGGTGCAACTAGAGAAACATGAGCAGGCGGAGGTGGATTTTCATCCTCACTGTCATCATCAAAAACTGGAGTTGGAAACCTGTCAAGGAAGTTGGGAGTAGAAGAAGGAACAATCGCCGAATCAGGATCGTATGCCAAAGATGGCACACCTGCCAAGTTAGGCTCGCAGGCCAAGATATTTTCATCAAATTTAACATCTCTTCTAATGATTATATCATGAGAATGTGGCAAAAAAAATATATAACCTTTTACATCTTCAGAATATCCAACAAATATGCACTTTTCACTTTTAGGCTGCAATTCTTTCTATTTTTCATCTGGAATGTGAGCCCATGCTTCACTGCCAAACACACGGAAGTGACTTACATTTGGTTTAATTTTACTCCATGCTTCTTTCGGTGTTATACCTTGTAAAACTCTAGTGGGTGCACGATTAACTACGTAAATTTGCACAATTTATGGCCTCAGCCCAATATTGAAGACTACGTCCCTTATATTAGATCATACAATTAGCCATTTCTTTTAAAGTGTGGTTCTTCCATTCAGCTACACCATTTTGTTGTGGTGTATATGAAACAGTGTGTTGTTGTTGGATTCCTTGTTTAGTCAAAAAGTAGTGAAATTTTTGTTAACATATTCTCCTCCATTGTCAGATCTTAACTTGATAATTTGATGGTCAGATTATTTTTCAACAAGGGCCTTGTAGGCCAAGAACATGTTAAATACTTCACTCTTAAGGTTTAGGAATTAATCCCAAGTGCATCTAGAGTAGTCATCAATGAAAGTTAAGAAATATTTGAAACCAGAAAAGGAAGCAGATGGAAGAGGACCACACAAGTCACTATGCACAACCTCCAAGGGAACCGAGGCATGCCAAGAGGCACGTTTGTCAAAACTGTCCCGATGATGTTTTTCGAGTACACAACCGGAACAAACACCATCCTTGCAAGATATCATCGGAATACCAGACACCATATTGTCTTTACATAGTTGTTTCAATGAGTGATAATTTAAGTGACCAAATCGCTCATGCCAAAGTTTACTCAAGTTATCACTATGAGCAACAAAAACTAAAGGAAAAGGTGATGACCCAAAGTTGTTAAATTTGTACAACCTGGTAATATCATCAACAGTTCCAGTAGCAAGGACATTTTGAGGATATTTAAAATCCTTGATTACAACTTGGTGAGGTGTAAACGTCACACTTTTACCTTTACCCGAATGAGTAATTTGATAGACTGATAAAAAATTGCAAGAAATTCTTGGAACACATAGTACATCACTAAAATGAGCATTTTCTACTGAAATTGTTCTAGATCCTACAACAGTTAGAGATCTATCATCACCAACAAATATTTGTTTGGTGTTACATTCATGCATAGTAGAAAAGATGGCTTGATCCTTAGCCATGTGATAAGATGCTCCAGAATCAATGAGCCATTCTCATTTGAAGTAGAAGAAGAATATGCAGTATAAGAGTAACCAAAAGCACAAAGTGCATGTCCATGAGAGGTAGATTCTGAAGACAAATCTAGGTCAATGGGGTGCTTCTTCATTGCTACTTCTAAGGCTTCCATCTTCTTGAAACACTTAGATTCATCATGATATTATTTCCCAAAAAATTTGCAATGACGCTCAGTCTTCTTTCCTTTTGGCTTGGATCCTTTGTCATTTTTTTAAAAATGAGCTGACTGAGAGGGTTTGGGACCCTTGCTTGGCTTATTATTGTGAAAATTCTATTTCTTGGGAGGCTTGGAATTTTCTTTCTGTTGGGACAATAAGACTTTCCTAGATGTATCTGCATTGTTAATTATTCCAAGATGAATCAGCTTATCTTGCTCTCTAATTAAGGAATCACAAAAGGATTCAAGACCGGGCTCTTGATAGCTAGTTGCAGACAAGGATTCTTTCATGGAGTAAAAAGTAGATACAAAAACATAATATGCAAGTCTAAGTTTGGAAAGAATATGATAAATACATTGTTTGCCTTCTTTCTTAATATTGCATTCTTCACATAAGAGTCTAAGAGTTTTATACTTAGATAAATAATCTTGAATGCATGAAAAATTACTTGGATTCAAAGAAATCAACTCTTTCTCAAGTTGATGACCTCGAATTTCATTGTGTTTACCAAACAAAGATTCTAACTTTTCCCAAGCTTTATCAGGTTCATCAATTCTAGATATGTGGAATCGCAAATCAGTAGAGATTGACATTCCAATCAATCCATGAGCTTCATCACATCTATTTTTCCATTTTATTTTCTTATCATCATTAGTGGGTTATGTTTCTTTCATTGAGGTAATTTTGAAAAGTCCCCTACTTCGTAGAACATCCTCCATACAAGATTTCCATGAGAAATAGTTAGAACTGGTAAGTATAATATCACAAGGGGTGGCCATACTATAAAAGAATGGCTGAAAGAATAGAAACTAACTATCTGGATGCAAAGAGCTCAAAAAATTAGGCTGTTTCAAAAAAAAAACGGCACTGAAAACTGATTCTAGATGATGAAATTATGCTTAATCAAAGAAAATGTTGAAGATGTCCCCAATAGTGACATGGCAGATATTAACTTGGCCAACTAAAAAAAAGAACCCCCTTCTTTCCAAGATGAACCTTTGACAATCACTTACAAGAAAGTTGTTTTTAAGTGAATCACTTTTGTAAAATAAGTGATGTTCACTTTTACAATATTGTTACTTTAAATAGTGCGGAAATAAATTAAAAGACTTAAGTGACTCACTTTTTATTTTATTTTATTTAAGTAAGATGCACTTTTACAATAAAGTAACTTAAAAACAGAAATTGCATGCACTAAAAAATAACTTAATAAGACTTGAACTCAAGACCTATTAAGGAACAAAGCAACTTTGAACCAAGTGAGCTAAGTTTAAAAGGTACGTAAAAGATGGGAAAGAGGATGGGGGATTTTTGTTTTCACTCTTCTCTCTCGGTCTCCGTGCTTGCCTTTTTTCTTGCAAATCACAAGAAAAACCGAAAAAAAAAATTTAAAAAAAAAGAAAAAAAACTTTTCCACACTATGGGGTTAGATCTTGGTTAGCTTTCCCGAAAAGTCTACATTTTCAAGTTTTCTCGTTGTTTCTGATTCGCCGCGATTGCACCAGGTGCACGGCAAAGAGCATACGTAGCCGAGAAGGCAAAAAAAAACTTTCCCTTTCTATTTCTGATTCGCCACGATTGTGCAAGGTGCACAACAAAGAGCATACGCAACCAGGGAAGGCAATAGTCCGAGACTAAAACAATAAAGATATAATAATAAAACTGATAAAATATGAGAGATTTTTAAAAAAATAAAACAAATCCATCACTGTAACATTATACCTTCATATTTGTTGAAATGGGTGTTTCTGGATCAAATGGAAACGATTTTCGATGAAACGAAAACTATTTCCTAGTGGAAATGGTGCTCCAGATGCAATGAAATAGATCTCACAGGCCACAAATGCATAGAAACTCTAGACCCAGAAACCCTTTCAAAATTTCAGTAACACCGGTTCCATATCTTGATCAAAATCGGAAGCAGCTCTTCATAAACACTCTGATACCATGTTCAGGTACACATGGTACTCCCAAAAGATTGAACACCTAGAGAAACCACTTCACACAAATAGATCACATATCAACACACCAATTTTTCTCATGTGGTTAAAACCCTCGAGAGGAAAACAATCCACGGCCCCAACCAAATAGCTACTTGGAGCAATTTATTATGCAAAAGAAAGAAAGTCACAAATGAGCTTCTCATAATCGATCAACTAGCCAAGGACCCTCCATGCTCTTTAAATAGATATCATGGACCAATTGGGTTTTAATCCATGGATCAATGGTAGGTATGATCTAGGAGAAGTTGAACCGTCGGATCACTTTATGTCTAGAACATATCGTGACCGTCGGATTAGAATATTTACAAATGCATACTAATGCATACTAAAGAAACACACTTTACCAAATGGATATATTACACAAGTTGATCTTAACTAACTCCTAAGTGTCTAAATATCCTAGCAATTCGCTCCTCTTCTTTCTTCCAGATACTACGCTCCAGAACATGATCATAGAGTTTACAACTTCTTCATCAATTTATTCGGTAAGCAACTCAATCATCTCATTAAAGTGAATAAAAAGATATAATGAATACATCTTGTTCATTTTTTTCATTTTTCATTCTTAAGGGAGTATTTTCCCCATGTGATTTTGCCTCTTTATTCACTTTTCTGGACATAAATAATCACAAAGGGTCACCATAGCCTTGTTTTTGGGCCCTATATATGCATCTATGGCTCTGATTGTTTCATATAACCCCCATCATAAATTCAGAGTTAAAGGAAGGTGTTATAATATTATAAACCCACTCCATAATTAGGATAAAAATAATTAATCATTTATGGTTAATTTCCTATATTCTATCCTAGTTAGTTGGCATCCACTAGCACCACTTGATCAATACTTTCCATATTTACCCCAGGAGTGTATTTATACTGATTTTAGTTAGATTCTACCAAATTTATTGGCTATCTAGAATGGAAACTACACCTTCCTATGTTTTCTTCCTTTAGATAGCTTTATCTTGCTTTTCATTAGATAAGGGAAAGCTAGTCAAGCTTAGAAATTGACATCTTTTGTGACCAACTCATCCTCCATGATTTTCTCTATATATTCCATGATTAGAAACTTTTTCCATCACTCATGAAAAATCACTCATGTTTTATTCAATTCGTGAGCTTCTTGACTAATTAGGAAAGTTCTTTTGTCACCTATAGGGGTTTATCATATTTAGTAAGCTTGATTTGTGAGTTAGCATGAGTTGTCTTCTATCAACTCTATTTTCCTTTATAAGGATATATTAACAATGTAATATTCATCATTAATGAATCATTGATTCATTTGATCAATAGTCAATTACTATTCTTCCCTTCTCTTGTATTTAGTCTCTTTATTCTTCTCTCTATTTTCGTTGTACATGGTTGTGAGAATGTCTTGAAGCTATATATGTATCATGTGCTTCTACATAGCATCAAACCTCTATTTCTTCATGGTATCTGAGCTACTATTTCTACAAAATCAATCTTTGAATGTCTCTTTTTGAACTTATATTCGACGTCAAATCTACATTGCAATTGTCTCTTTTCTGACATTAGTCCAACATGATATAAATTTTAACGCATCTCTTGTTCGACATCTAGTCGACGTCAAATCTACATTGTAGAGTTCTCTTTTCAGACATTGTTTTGACATTATATATACTCTAGAAACATCTCTTATTTGACATGACATCGTCGTCTCATCTACATTGCAGTCCTCATTGTTCGGACGTTATGGCGATGTGAAATATTATACTCTAACAACGTCTCTTTTTTTACGTCAAACCAAGGTGAAGGTTACTGTATGTGTTCGGGTACACAGGGTACTCCCAAAAGACCGAACACCTTCAGAGACTGCTTCACACAAACAGATCACATATCAACACACCGATGTTTGTCACATGGTTAAAACCCTTGAGAGGGAAACAGTCCATGGCCCCAGCCAAATAGCTACTTGGAGCAATTTATTATGCAAAAGAAATAAAGTTACATGAGCTTCTCATAATAGATCAACTAGCCAAGGACCCTCTATGCTCTTTAAATAGAGATCATAGACCAATCGAGTGTTAAGCCACAGATCAATGGTAGGTATGATCTAAGAGAAGTTGAACCGTTGGATCACTCTATGTCTAGAACATATCATGACCATCAAATTAGAATATTTACAAATGCATACTAAAGAAACACACTTTTACCTAACGGATATATTACACAAGTTGATATTAACTAACTCCTAAGTGTCTAAATATCCTAACATCCCCCCTTAAGAACAACTTGGGATAGGATTGAAGGATTTACAAAAGTGACACTATTAGGAGAAGGAAGGAGGAATTAGAGCCTATCGCCCCTTAAGAACACATTCCTGAACTCCTAAAATAGACCGAAGTTTAGAAAACTTCGCTTCTGTAAGAGACTTGGTGAAGATGTCTGCAACTTGATCATCTGTAGGGCAATAGAGCACTTCAATAACACGATCATGAATAAGATTTTGGATGAAGTGCATGTGTAGCTCAATGTGTTTGCTGTGCTGATGTAGAACTGGATATTTGCCAAGTTTGATGGCACTTTGATTATCGCATCAAAGTGGAGTAGGCTGCTGCTGCTCGAATCCAAACTCTGAAAGGATCTGTCAAAGCCATAAAGCTTCCTGACTGGAATTAACTGTGGCTCGATATTCTGCTTCTGCTGAAGAAAGAGCAAGAGCTTGTTATTTCTTACAAGCCCAAGTGACAAGTCCAGATCCCAAACTAAAAACATAACCTGCAGTAGAATTTCGATCGTCAGGATTGTCGGCCCAATCTGAATCAGTGAAACCAACCAACAAAGGTTTCCCCCCTGTACTGTAATGAATCCCAAACTGAATTGTACCTCGAATATATCAAATTATTCTTTTTGCTGCTTTCCAGTGACTTTCATGAGGAGTTTGAATATAACGGGCAACAAGACCAACGACAAAGGAAAGGTCAGGACAGGAATGAGTTAAGTATAAAATACTACCAACAAGTTGACGATACAAAGTGGCATCTACTTCAGGGGAAGTACAAGTGGCAGAAAGTTTGACTCCAGACTGGAAGGGAGAAGGGGCTGGTTTACAATCTTCCATGTGGAAGCGATGAAGAAGGTCACAAGCATACTTAGACTGGGAAATAAAGATTCCTTCTTTAGTTTTCAAGACTTGGAGACCAAGAAAATAATGCAAATGTCCTAAGTCTGACATTTCAAAATTTTGCTTAAGACTAGATTTCACATGGGTTATAAGGTTAGGGTCACTACTAGTAAGGATAAGATCATCAACATAAAGAACAAGAATGATGAGATGGTTTCCTACTTTCTTGGTATAGACATTGGGGTCAGAATGGCATCTAGAAAAACCAGTGTCAAGGACAAAGCTATCCATTTTGGCATACCAAGCTCTAGGATCTTGCTTAAGTCCATATAAGGATTTCTTAAGGAGACAAACAAGGCTAGAGTTATTCTGAACATATCCAAAAGGTTGTTCCATGTAAATTTCCTCATGTAAATCATCATGTAAGAAGGCAGACTTGACATCCATTTGATGTACTTCCCAGTTATGTAAGGCTGCAAGGGAAAGAACAACGCGGATGGAGTTCATTTTTGCTACAGGGGCAAAGGTTTCATTGTAGTCAATCCCTTCAACTTGGAAAAAACCTTTGGCAACTAACCTTGCCTTAAGTCTTTCAACACTTCCATCTGATGAATACTTAGTTCTGTAGACCCATTTACATCTGACAAGTTTTCTTCTTTTTGGAAGAGGAATAAGATCCCAAGTATCGTTCGCCATTAAGGAACGATATTCTTCATCCATAGCTGCATCCCAATCTGGATTTCCTGAAGCTTCTGCAAAATTTTCTTGATCATGATTCTCAGAAACTTGAGCCAAAAGAGAAGAGGCTTGTTGAAATTGAGAACGTGTTTGACGTTGATCTCTAGGATCACCAGTAAGATCACCAGCTGCTTCACATATTGAACGGACCCATCGAGGAAGTATTAGTGCTGGTGCAATTGGAGGAACATGAGCAGGCGGAGGTGGATTTTCATCCTCGCTTTCATCATCAGAAACTGGAGTTGGAAACCTGTCAACGAAGCTGGAAGAAGAATAAGAAGAAGAAGGCACAATCGCCGAATCAAGCTCGCAGGCCAAAGATGGCACACCCGCCAAGTTAGGCTCGAAGGCCAAGAGATTTTCATCAAATTTAACATCTATTCTAATGATTATATCATGAGAATGTGGCCGAAGAAGTCTATAACCTTTTACATATTCAGAATATACAACAAATATGCACTTTTCACTTTTAGGCTGCAATGCTTTCTGTTTTTCATCCGGAATGTGAGCGCATGCTTCACAACTAAACACATGAAAGTGACTTACATCTGGTTTAATTTTACTCCATGCTTCTTCCGGTGTTATACCCTGTAAAAATTTAGTGGGTGTGCAATTAACTATGTAATTTGCACAATTTATGGCCTCAGCCCAATATTGAAGACTTAGTCCCTTAGATTGGATCATACAATTAGCCATTTCTTTTAAAGTGCAGTTCTTCCTTTCAGCTACATAATTTTGTTGTGGTGTATATGGAACAGTGTGTTGTTGTTGGATTCCTTGTTCAATGCAAAAAGTAGTGAAATTGTTGTTAACATATTCTCCTCCATTGTCAGATCTTAACTTAATAATTTGATGACCAGATTGTTTTTCAACAAGATCCTTGTAGGCTAAGAACATGTTAAATACTTTGCTCTTAAGTTTTAGGAAGTAAACCCAAGTGCTTCTGGAGTAGTCATCAATGAAAGTTAAGAAATATTTGAAACCAGAAAAGGAAGCAGATGGAAGAGGACCACACAAGTCACTATGCACAAGCTCCAAGGTAACCGAGGCATGCCAAGAGGCACGTTTGTCAAAATTGTCCCGATAATGTTTTCCGAGTACACAACTGGAACAAACACCATCCTTGCAAGATACCAGCAGAAGACCAATCACCATATTGTCTTTACATAGTTGTTGCAATGAGTGATAATTTAAGTGACCAAATCGCTCATGCCAAAGTTTGCTCAAGTTATCACTATGAGCAACAAAAACTAAAGGAAAAGGTGATGACCCAAAGTTGTTAAATTTGTACAACTTGGTAATATCATCAACAGTTCCAGTAGCAAGGATATTTTGAGGATTTTTAAAATCCTTGATTACAACTTGGTGAGGTGTAAACGTCATAGTTTTACCTTCACCTGAATGAGTAATTTGATAGACTGATAACAAATTGCAGGAAATTTTTGGAACACATAGTACATCATTGAAATGACCATTTTCTACTGGAACTGTTCCAGATCCTACAACACTTAGAGATCTATCATCACCAACAAATATTTGTTTGGTGTTACATTCATGCATAGTAGAAAACATGGCTTTATTCTTAGCCATATATTAAGATGCTCCAAAATCAATGAGCCATTCAATTGAAGTAGAAGAAGAAGATGCAGTATAAGAGTAACCAGAAGCACAAAGTGCATGTCCACGAGAGTTAAATTCTGAAAATGAATCTAGGCTGATGTGGTGCTTCTTCATTGCTACTTCCAAGGCTGACATCTTCTTAAAACACTTAGATTCATCATGATTATCTTTCCCACAAAAAGTGCAATGACGCTCAGTCTTCTTTCCTTTTTTCTTGGATCCTTTGTTATGTTTTAAAGAAGGATCTAACTAAGAGGGTTTGGGACCCTTGTTGTTTTGCTTATTATTGCAAAAATTTTGCTTCTTGGGAGGCTTGGACTTTTCTTTCTGTTTGGACAATAAGGCTTTCCCAGATGTATCTGCATTGTTAATTATTCCAAGATGAATGAGATTATCTTGCTCTCTAATTAAGGAATCACAAAAGGATTCAAGGCTAGGCTCTTAATAGCTAGCTGTAGTCAAGGATTCTTTCATGGAGTAGAATGTAGATACAAAAACAGAATATGCAGGTCCAAGTTTGGAAAGAATATGATAAATACATTGTTTGTCTTCTTTCTTAATCTTGCATTCTACACATAAGAGTCTAAGAGTTTTATACTTAGATAAATAGTCTTGAATGCATGAAAAATCATTTGGATTCAAGGAAATCAACTCATTCTCGAGTTGATGACCCCAAATTTCATTGTGTTTACCAAACACAAATTCCAACTTTTCCCAAGCTTTATTAGGTTCATCAATGTCAGATATGTGGAATTGCAAATCAATAGAGATTGTCATCCCAATCAATCCACAAGCTTCATCACATCTATTAGCCCATTTAATTTTCTTATCATCATCAGTGGGTTCTATTTCTTTCCATGAGGTTATCCTGAAAAGTCTCCTACTTCGTAGAACATCTTCCATTAGAGATTTCCATGAGAAATAGTTAGAACTTGTAAGTATAATATCACAAGGGGCGGCCATACTGTAAAATAATGGCTGAAAAAATAGAAAATAACTATTTGGATGCAAAGAGCTCGAAAAAATATGTGGTTTAAAAAAAAACGGCACTTAAAACAGATTCTGGATGATGAAGTTATGCTTGATCAAAGAAAATGTTGAAGATGTCCCCAATAGTGATGTGGAAGATATTAACTTGACCAACTAAAAAAAAGAAGCCCCCTCTTTCCAAAATCAACCTTTGACAATCACTTTTACAATAAAGTTGATTTGAAGTGAATCACTTTTGTAGAATAAGTGATGTTCACTTTTACAATAATGTGACTTTTAAATAGTGCGGCAATAAATTAAAAGACTTAAGTGACTCACTTTTTATTTTATTTTATTTATGTGAGATGCATTTTTACAATAAAGTAACTTGAAAATAGAAATTGCATGCACTAAAAAGTAGCTTGATAAGACTTGAACTCAAGACTTATGAAGGTGTAAAGCAACTTTGGACCAAGTAAGCTAAGTTTAAAAGGTACGTAAAATTATGGAAAGAGGAAGGGGGCTTTCTTTTTTCTTTTTATTTTACTCTTCTCTCTCATTTTCCGTGCTTGCTTTCTTTTCCTGCAAATCACAAAAAAAAACGAAAAACAAAAAAAAAAATTCACACAATGGGGTTAGATATTGGTTAGCTTACCCGAAAAGTATACATTTTCAAGTTTTCTCGTTGTTTCTGATTTGCCGTGATCGCACAAGGTGCACAGCAAAGAGCATATGTAGCCGAGGAGACAAGAAAAAAAACTTTCCCTTACTGTTTCTGATTCGCCGCGATCGCGCAAGGTGCACGGAAAAGACCATACGCAGTCAGGGAAAACAACAGTCCGAGACTAAAACATAAAATATCTAATACTAAACTGATAAAATATGAGATATGTAAAAAAAACAAATCCGTCACTGTAACATTCTACCTTCAGATTTGCTGAAATGGGTGTTTCTGGAGCAAACGGAAAGGGTTTTTGGTGAAATGAAAACTATTTCCCAATGGAAACAGTGCTTCAAACGCAATGGAACAGCTCCCATAGGCCACAAATGCACAAAAAAATCAGAACCAGAAACTCTTTCAAATTTTTGGCAACACCGGTTCCAGATCTTGATCAAAACCGAAAGCGGCTCTTCATAAAAACTCTGATACCATGTTCGGGTACACAGGGTACTCCCAAAAGACTGAACACCTTCAGATACCACTTCACACAAACAGATCACAGATCAACACATCGATGTTTGTCACGTGGTTAAAACCCTCAAGAGGGAAATAGTCCACGGCCCCAGCCAAATAGCTACTTGAAGCAATTTATTATGCAAAAGAAAGAAAGTTACATGAGCTTCTCATAATCGATCAACTAGTCAAGGACCCTCTATGCTCTTTAAATAGAGATCATAGACCAATCGGGTGTTAAGCCATGGATCAATGGTAGGTATGATCTAAGAGAAGTTGAACCGTCATATCACTCTATGTCTAGAACATATCGTGACCGTCGGATTAGAATATTTACAAATGCATACTAAAGAAACACACTTTTACCTAACGGATATATTACACAAGTTGATATTAACTAACTCCTAAGTGTCTAAATATTCTAACATGTGCTATATCTTTATCATGTGCTTCTACATAGCATCAAACCTCTATTTCTTCATGGTATCTGAGCTGCTATTTCTACAAAATCAATCTTTGAATGTCTCTTTTTGAACTTATATTCGACGTCAAATCTACATTGCAGTTGTCTCTTTTTCGACATTAGTCCAACATGATATAAATTTTGACGTGTCTCTTGTTCGACATCTAGTCGACGTCAAATATACATTGTAGAGTTCTCTTTTCAGACATTGTTTTGACATTATATATACTCTAGAAACGTCTCTTATTTGACATGACACCGGCGTCTCGTCTACATTGCAGTCCTCATTGTTCGGACGTTATGGCGATGTGAAATATTATACTCTAACAACGTCTCTTTTTCGACGTCACACCAAGGTGAAGGTTACTATATGAACATCATTATTCTTACGTGAAAATGATGTTATATATACTTAGAATATGTATGCTTTCTGTCAAACATTTGTTGCAATTTTGATCGATGTTTCCAATAGTCAAAATAGAGGGCATAAAATTCAACTTCTGTGTCGCATAAGAAACACATAGTGACATCCCTTATGTGGTGTCAACATACCGATGTTACATTGATATCCCACCGACGTTCATATAAACTCTAATTCAATGCTAAATAGCATCGAACAAATGTTGATTTTTTCCCCCAAATCTACTAAGTGACCAAATGGATGTCAAGACAACATTTCTAAGTGGAAACTTGGAAGAAGAAGTGTACATTGAGCATCCTGAGCGATTTCAATTGTTATAAGACAAAGACTATGTATGTAGACTGAAGAAAGCACTCTATGGCCTAAAGCAATCCCCTACATCATGGTATTTAATACTTGCAAATACCTACAACAACAAGGTTTCAAAATAGGAGTTGTAGACAATAATCTCTACATCAAGTTTGAAAATGAAAATATGATTATTGTTGTTGTATATGTAGATGACATCATTTTTTGAAGTAATATTGAAAATTTAAGTCAAAGGTTTGCAGAAGAGATGAAAAAATATTTTGAGATGTTTATGCTGGAAGAGTTTTCATTATTTCTTGGATTTCAAATTTCCCAATCTAAAGAAGGAATATTTATTTTTCAGAACAAATATATTAAAGAATTGTTGATTAGTTTGGAATGGAAGATTGCAAACTTGTTATCACTCCCATGGTTATAGGTTGTAAATTGAGCAAAGATGATGAATCCTTGGAAGCAATACAATCCAATGATTGCGAGCTTACTATATGTGACGACATTAATTCCATTTTTATGCAAGCAATAGGATTAGTTGCAAGATTTCAATCTACACCAAAAGAAACACATGTTCAAGTAGTAAAAAGGATCTTCAGATATCTAAAAGGTACATTGGACTTTGTATTGTGGTATCAAAAAGGTTATAAGTTTAATATAACTACCTATATTGATGCAAACTGGGAAAGAAGTATTGATGATAGAAAAAGTACAAGTGGAGGAGCACTCTTTGTGGGTAATTGTTTAGTATCTTGGTTGAGCAAAAATCAATCTTAAATTTCTCTGTCTACAACAGAAGTTGAGCACATCGCAGCAACATATTATTGCACTCAAATTATATTGATGAAGCAAACATTGCAATACATTAGGTAGAATACAAACATCCAATCGTGTTAATGCGTGACAACACTAGTTCCATAAACATCTCCAAGAACCCTGTTATGCACTAAAAATCAAAGCACATTCCAATCAAGTGTCATTTTCTAAAGAAACAAGTTATATAATAAATTTCCAAGTTGTAATACATTTCTACTAAGGAACAAATTATAGATATCTTTACCAAATCCCTTCCCAACTATACATTTGAGTATCTTCGACAAAAATTGGGGGTATTTTCTATTCCTAAATAGATACACAAGATTAAAGAGAGCAATCATTTTCCAATAACATAATGATGTGGGTAGAGGGAGAATTGTAGAAATGAAACAAGGTGTATATACAAGGATAAGCATAAAATCATGGGGGTAAAATTAGCAAATCCACGGGATCATCAGGTTGGATTGAACCTCACGATGAAAGAAAAATGAATGAGGAATAATTTCAGTGCTAGAAGTGTCAAACAATCATGGTGAAAATATTAATAAAAGAGGAAAAAAATTGAAAGCATAAACATAATTCAATAATCATTCATTTGTATGAAATACATTGGTGATACAATAGAGATCATTTGAATCCTCTAGGAGTGATTTGAGTCCCATGACTTGGACTGACTCCATACATCACTAACTGTGGAAAACATCACCATTGGAGGCTCATTAGTGTAACTCCAGACAACTGAAACACATCACAATCAGTTAACTGACCAAGTTAGGTGAGAAAAGGCACCCATCTCCTTAAATCATGCAAAAGGGGTTCTAGACTAACTGAAGGTGAACTGAATGTGGCCCATCGAAGAATAACTCAACACATACTACGGTTGATGTTGGGACTCCCATTACCTAGTGTGGTCTCATGCAATGTGGCACATCAAGTGGTAGGTGGTCCCCAAATAAATTCTCCAAGTACCTAATGAAGTGGTAACATATTCCTAAGGTAGGAAACTGACATTTAGACTATGGTGGACAAGGTAGGATTACAATAATACCAAAACCCCCCGTAAATACAAAATTGGAAAACCTGGCCCTAGAAACTGAGACCAAAGGTCACACATACAATCTAATGCAAAAAATTAACTACTCAAGAAACTGAGGAAATGGGGAAAACCTCACAGGAAAAAACCCCATCAAAATGAACAGCGAACCATGAACTAAAACTGAATCAAAAATTCACACCAAGAAGAGATTTGAGATAAACAAATCTCTTCTCAGTAAAATATTTTGTAAATATGTTTCCAACCTACTCCTCTCTAGGGTAGTAATGTAGAATGATAGTATTACTATGCACTAGTTGGATATAGTGCATATAGAATTCTATGTGTTTGGTCAGTTGCTTCTGTACTAGATCACTGGAAATTTTAATTGCACTTTGACTATCACAGAAAATGATTGTTGAAGGAAAATTGCGAATGCCAAAATCTGTCAGAATCCCATGGATCCAAATTGCCTGAATAGTTGTATTCATAGCCCCTCGATACTCTACTTTAGCTGAAGATCAGAGATAAATATTTTCTTTCTTCTGTTAGGATTATTAATCCTCCCTTGTCCAATTGGTCATTACATCTAAATCAGGAGTCATGTCTAAATTGGGAGTCCTTTCAGTCTATTTTTAGTCACTAACACAATTGGGTCCACTTGGCCTAAGTGGGGCACATATACCAGTTACTAAAGTGTGGGGAACACTAATTGAGGCCAACTGCCACTGATTTCACTTGCATGCATGAGTTTAGGTGCCTCCTAGATCAATCCCTACAAATTAGGAGCCATTGGGAGAGTCGATACCAACCTCCATCAGTTGAGTTCAGTTGGTGACTAGTCAAGCTCAGTTAGGAGTCACTTACGTTTAGTTCTAGTTCCCTACACTCAATTTTATTTAGTTAGCTCTAGGACTACATGGTTTCATGTAGGTGAGGAGCATTTTCTCTCATACCTCAGTCAGTTAGACTATTCAACACTTAAAAGACACTTGAGTTTGGATTTTGAACTCTGATGAACTCCGATAATGATTTAGACAAGGTCAGTTAACCATTCAGTCGAGTAGAGTCCAATCAATTCGAATTTCCTCACATGGATTCGAATTGCATGTGGCTATTTAGACATTGTACTTCTTTGTAATTTTTATCTAATTACTTTTTTATTAATGAAAGCATTCACAGTTGCAAGCCATTTTTGCACTATTTCATTCTTCAATTGCTGATTAAATTGTATGATCTATCTTGTGAGTTGTGTGTTGGTCCACAGATATATGTGCTCAATTTAATATGGTATCAAAGCCTCAACAAGACAAGGCACTTCTCCTACTATATATCCATACTTGGATCCCAAAAAAACAATTGAGCAAATTTGCTCCTTCCAGTACTGCACCAGAAGCGGAGAATTTACCACTTAATATCCCAAGTGAAGGAATTGTTGATCAAGCTTGCTTGATCAACTATGAAGGATGTGATGAAAATTCCAAAAGTGCAAATTATCGACCTTATTCTATCTATTTGATTATGTGATTTACAGGTTATCAATATTCTTCACTACATTCTCTTCAGCAGCTCAGTCTCCTTCACTGGATTCGCTACAATAGCTCGATCTTCTTCACTGCATTAAAAAATGGCCCCTCCAATGGAGCAGCTCACTTCCTTCAACTACCACTAGTGGAAGGAGGACATGGAGACATAGCTTCACTCCAAGAAGTTCTTCATAATCACAATGGAGACAGAGGCAAATCCAATTCTTAATCATGACAAAGAAAAGTACTGGAATAGGATTGATGAAGCCTATGGATGCTTGTTCCTCTCAATATCTCAAGATCTTCTCTTCCAAATCAAGGGATTGAAGATTCCCAAGGAGATCTGGGATAAGCTTGCTTCCTTATTTGATAAGCAGGATGATCTGAGGTTTTATCATCTAGAGAATGATTTGATCCCTCTTCATCCATCCAACTTCGAAACACTAAGTGACTTCTTCACAAAATTCAAGAACCTGATATTCCAGTTGAAGCTATGCAAGGTTGAGAAGGAAGATTATCAACTCATCCTTGCCATTCTCTCAAAACTCAGTGCAGACTACTCAATATTTGTATCAACATTTCATTCAGTGAATCTCACCACTCCAAATTGGAGGATTCCCACTCTTGATGCTTTCATTGAATCTCTCACTCGTGAGCATGACAAGCTGATCCAAATGGGGATCATTTGATCTTCCAAAGATCAAGCATTGGTTGCAGGAGGACCTAAGGTAGCTAATGATAAATGGAAGCAAAAGGATGAGTCTCATGTGAAGAAAGAGCATTCAAATGAGCCTTCAAGTTCGAAGAGAAGCATGAATAATTGCAAAGGAAAGACCCTTTGTTCCTACTGTGGAAGGGGCTTTCATCTAGAAATATCATGTATGAGAAGAAAAATTGATGAAATGACTCTTCTTCTGAAGAAACACAACATTGTTGCACCTGCTAGTGCAAGGAAGGCTGACCATAGAGAAGAAACTGAAGAATATGAAGAGACATTCCATGCACTAAAGGCTAGCTGCTCAACAACACATGCCTTCCTCATTGATTCTAGAGCTTCCAATCATATGGCTGCATTCAGAGAATCATTCTCTTCCTTGCAGTCTTTTTATGGTCCTAGTATTTAGATGGGAAATAATGGTAAATTCCAAACCAAGGGGAAGGGCTCGATCAAGCTTGAACATGGAAAGTTCAAAGATGTGCTTTATGTTCCCTCCCTAGTTGCAAACTTGTTATCTGTATACCATATGACTCATACTGGCTCTCCAAAGCGAGTCATATTTGGTCCTGACTTAGTGGCGATCACAAATATCTCTACTGGGAACATTATAGCGAAGGGTGCTGCAAATCATGCCTCCAAGGCATATGAGTTCTCACACTTCATGCCATTTTTAGAACCAGTGCACTCTCAACAGCCACTTGCAATGGAAGGTAAAAACATTTCATCTACTTCTTTTGAAGTTTCCACTAGTATTGCAGATCCAGATGTATCAGTTTATGAGATTGAGATTCAGGGAGATTCAGATTTAGATCCAGTCCCTCCTTCCAAACTGGAAGCTAGGAAGATGACTGAAAATCCATATGACACTCAGAAGGGAAAGACCCTTGCACTATGTCATGCAATCTTACCTCCTTCAGAGAGATGCAATAGACGCCCTATAAGATGGTTCATGGAAAGGGCTCAGTCTCACTACATTTAGAAGAATAGAGTTGATCGTACACCTCTTCATCCAGCAAGAGGCAAAGGTTACATTCATCCTTCCTTCCATCATCATTTTGGAAGAAGATGGAGAAGTATACATGCCAGGCCCCAGGATACTTATGCACAGAACATCATGCATGTTGCTCCACTACATCACACAGATTGCAGCAACACATTTTCAAGTTTCTCAAACTTGAATCCTGATTCTATCTGCTTAGTTAGATGGGGGGATTTTTTCCCATGTGGTTTTTTCCCCAGCTCCTTGTGTTGAGCAGTTAATTTACTTTACTTACTGTAATGGGTGACCTATGGTATTAGTTACCATGGCCCACAAATTTTCCAAGTTAGCATTCAGGGGGGGTGTTAGGATTATTAATCCTCCCTTGTCCAATTTGGTCATTATGTCTAAATCAGGAGTCATGTCTAAATCGGGAGTCCTTTCAATCTATTTTTAGTCACTAGCACAATTGGGTCCACTTGGTGTAATTGGGGAACATGTACCAGTTACTAAAGTGTGGGGAACAGTAATTGAGGCCAACTACCACTAATTGCACTTGCATACATCAGTTTAGGAGCCTCCTAGATCAATCCCTACAAATTAGGAGCCACTAGGAGTGTCGAAGCCAACCTCCATCAGTTGAGTTCAGTTGGTGACTAGTCAAGCTCAGTTAGGAATCAGTTACATTCAGTTCTAGTTCCCTACACTCAGTTCTATTCAGTTATAACTAGGACTGCATGGCTGCATGCACATGAGGCGCATTTACTCATCTACATCGGTCAGTTAGACTAGTCAACACTGAATTAGACACTTGAGTTTGGATTTTGAACTCTAATGAACTCTGATAATGATTTAGACAAGGTCAGTTAACCATTCAGTCAAGTAGATTCCAATCAATTTGAATTTCCTCACATGGATTCAAATTTCATGTAACTATTTAGCCATTGTACTTCTTTGTAATTATTATCTAATTAATTTTTTATTAATGAAAGCATTCACAGTTGCAAGCCATTTTGCATTGTTTCATTCTTCAATAGTTGAGTAAATTGTATGATCTATCTTGTGAGTTGTGTGTTGGTCCATAGATCTATGTGCTCAATTTAATATCTTCTTGCTTGACCAATAGATTGGTCCAAATCCCAACATGAACACAAACCCCCAAGTATATTTTTTGTTAGTACTATCTCCAACCCAGTCAAAATCAGTAAAACCAACCAGATCTAGCTAAGCACTAGCAGAATAGTGAATCCCAAACTCTCTAGTACCCTTCACATAATGCAAGATGTGATTTGCGTCCTTCCAATGCAGCTCTTGTGGCTCCTGCATGAACCTAGAAACAACACTCACACTATATGACAAGCCCAGTCTCCAATGAGTAAGGTACAATAAGATATCAATCAGTTGTGTGTAGAGAGTGTTATCAACCAGGTGTAGAACCACCTTATTCCAATATTGTGCCAGATAGGAAGGGGAAAGATGTTGATTTGCAACCAAACATATTTGGGGAAATCACCTACATATATGGTATGAGTAATCACGATCCGCGAAGCTTTTTTATTAACTTGAAGTCCAATAAACTTCCTCAACATCCCTTGATTTTTCATGGAGAAGGCCTTGATCAAATTTGACTTGATATCCCTCAGTACAACAGTTGAACCATCGGTAATGAGAAATTCATACACATATAAAACAATGAACATTGCAGTCATACTTGCACCTTTCGAATTTATGTGACAGTAAGAAGGCATCCATATTAGAATACCATGCCCTTTGGGCTTGCTTGAACCCATACAGAGATTTCCTTAGTTTGAAAACTAAGGAGGAATCTTTAGTGTACCCTTCAGGTTGTCTCATGTAGATCTCTTCTTCCAAGTCACCATGGAGGGAGGCGCTCTTCACATCCATGTGATGTACCTCCAATTTAATCAAAGTTGCAATGGCCAAAACCATCCTTATGTAATCCATTCTTGCAATAATAGGGGAAAATGTCTCATTGTAGTCCAATCCATGAACTCGTGAATACCCATTTGAAACTAACTGATCCTTGTACTTGGTAGTATATCCATCTGCTACTAGTTTGTTTTTGTAGATCCATTGGCACCAGACAATATTTCTCCCTAAAGGTAAGGATACAAGCTCTCGTGTCTTTTTTCTCTTTAGCAAATCATATTCATCATTCATGGTAGTTTTCCACCTTGGACCATGGCAAGCCTCTTTGTAGGAATGTGGATCAGACCCCAGCATCATGTAGCACCTCTCTAAGAGAAATGGATATCTATGACAAATCATAAGGTTCTCATCAAGAAATGTAGATATGGTTCTCCTTCTGTCAGATGGATCCCCAACATTGTTCTCAATAGGTTCAATGAGTTTGTGAGCCCATTTAGGCCCTGTATTGGGAGCAGGATGCATCTAGATATGGATCTTCTTGATCTTCATTCTCAAAATCAATATCAGGTTTCTCTTGGTCCTCATCTTCTAAATCTGACAATGAAACATCAATAGAAACATCGTCATATGCAAATGGAATAGATTGAGCATTTATACCTTCCTCTTAAACTGGTTGTAAATGAGGTTGTAAATCATGCAATGGATTTTCAATGAATTGGGCACTCCACTCTATGAATCATATGATGGTTTCAATA
This sequence comes from Pseudotsuga menziesii, assembly GCA_001517045.1. Taxonomy (NCBI): domain Eukaryota; kingdom Viridiplantae; phylum Streptophyta; class Pinopsida; order Pinales; family Pinaceae; genus Pseudotsuga; species Pseudotsuga menziesii. Next base: position 306,858 of record LPNX011194764.1, on the reverse strand, counting down.
TCCATCAACTTGTAATATTTTGCATCATCTACATACCCCAACAGAATGCATTCGCTACTTTGAGGTTGGAAGGATTTCTTCTTGTCAGATGGAATTCTAGCCCATGCTTTGGAGCCAAAAACCCTTAGATGTGAGACATTAGGATTATGTCCCATCAGTGCTTCGAATGGAGTGATACCAACCTCTAACTTGTTCGGTACTTTGTACTGTATGTATGAAGCATAGTTCACTACTTCAGCCAACAGATATGGTGGAATATCTCTTGCTTCAAGAAGGCAGGTAGTCATCTATTTCAATGGTTGGTTTTTCCTCTCAGCTACACCATTTTGTTGTGGTGTATATGAGATTGGATGTTGCATCTAAATACCTTCTGAAGCACGCAATTGTTGAAACTATCTTTTGATGTACTCTCCTCCAATGTATGATATGAGTGCTTTAATCTTCTTCCAAAGAGTGTTCTCAACTAAGGATTTGAAAGCTTTGAAGGTTTCAAACAACTCAAACTTTTGTTTAAGAAATTAGATACAACAATACCTAGAGTAGTCATCAATGAAGGTCATAAAGTATTTAGAACCACTCATAGATGTTTTAGGCATTGGTACAGAGACATCACTATGTATCAAATCAAGTGTACAAGCAACTCGTCTTTCCTTCACAAATTCATACCTTCTCTCTAGATGTTTACCTACCAAGCAACCATTGCAGACACCTTGAGAGGAATTGATAAGAGGCAATGCCTCAACCATTTCTTTATGGTGCACCTGTTAGAGGTATTTGAAATTCAAATGACAGAATATCTCATGTCGTACTCTGCTTGTTTCATTAGAATGATTCAATAAGGCACTTTGGTGTGAGTATGGAAAAAAAATGTGAGAACTCATGTGACCTGTAGGCATGGTTTGCATCCCATTTCACTATCAAATTCCTAGTAGATATTTTTGATATCTCAATTGTATCAAGTTCAAATACAACTCACTTTGTTGAACCTGTATGGGTCATCTGATATGCAAACAACAAATTTGTTCCTAAAGAGGGAACATATAGGACATTATTGAACACTCCATGCTAAAATTGAACTAAATCCTTCCCAACAATTGGGATTTGAGAGTCATCTCCCATGTGTATTCTAGGAACACCAGTGAGATATAGAGAAGAAACACATTCTTTGGAGGAAATCATTGGTTGGAGGCTCCTAAATCAATGAGGAATGATTTTGATTGTGATAATATAGCCTTCAGTGCATGGAATCTCTCATGATCTCCAGTCTTGCTTCCAGAATCAGTCTTCATTGTGCCTTCAAGGAGGGAAGTATTATGTTGTTGAATAATACTTGACATATGATCTATAGTTTTCTTCATACATAGGTTCTCTGGATGGTTTCCTCTCTTTCAATACGAACACTTGTTCTTTTCAATCCTCTTATGCTTATACTTCTTAGAACAAGAGGCTCCATTTGAAGGATTTTACTTCTCCTTTAGTTTGGTTTCAGTTTTCTTTTTTTCCTTCCCCTTTTGTCTCCCTTTAGCTTACGCATTATTCTTCTCCCCTATTGGAATATATTAAACCCACTCATAACTTAGGATAAAATATTTAATCATTATTTGATTAATTATTCACCCACTAGCTTAATTAGTTGGCATCCACTTGCACCTTAAAGTCAATACATGCCATCTATATCCTAGGAATGATTTATTTCTGATTTTGGGTTGTTCTTGACCACCTTTTGACCATCCAAAATTAGTATACGGCACTTTACATCATATTTTTCTTTATTTGCTTTATCCTACTTTTCTGTGGATAAGGTAAAGCCAGTCAACTAGGAAACTGGGTCCCTTTGTTGCCAACCCATCCTTCATGAATTTTTCTCCATTTTCTAGGATTAGAATCTTTTTCCATCTCCCTTGACAACTCACTCATTCTTTTTCTAATTCATGAGGTCCTTGACATATTTGGGAAGTGCCTTAGCCACCTATGGGGGTTTGCTATATTTTGGTAAGTCAGCCTTTTGAGCTTTATGATTTGTCTCCATAAAACTTGATTTTCCTATGAGGGATGTAATATTTATGTACACTATTATTCATAATTATTCAATGGAAGGATACACACCAATATTCATCTCTTCATTCATGTGATTCAGTCTCTTTTCTTCTCTCTATTTTTCCTGTGTATGCTTGTGAGAATTCTTACTAGCGAGATCTATTTCATGTGCTTCTTCTTAGAATAATTTCTCATATAATTGATCTATTATTTATACATGGTATCAAAGAATCAAGGTTGATCAAGTTTTATAGAGTTGAGGAGTGCATCCAGTCTCCTATCCCTCTCTGAATTAGAGCTTGTCTAGCTTACAAGATTTTCTCCTAGTTTTGTTTTGTAAGTTGCAGAGAGTTTCTTCTTGAGCACATAAATTCATCAATATGGATTCTCCTTCATCAATAATTATTACTCCCTTCAATTACCACGAATGGAAATCCAAAATCTCCATTCTATTGCGCAGTAGAGGATTGTACAGAGTTACTCTAGCTTTGGAGAATGAGCCCAATGCTGTGATTGAGAAAGATAAGTGGCATAATAGGTTGGATGAATCCTATGGATTTATTTTCCTCTCTATTTATCCTTATCTACTCTTTCATCTATATGGTTTTACCACTCCAAACCAAGTATGGACTCAACTAGACTCTCTCTTTGGAGTTCAAGATGAGCTAAGAGCGCATCAATTGGAGATTGAGTTATTCTCACTGAGTCCAAGCAATTTCAATTCTCTTGAGGGTTTATTCACCAAGTTCAAGTGACTTGTTCTAATTCTCAAGCAATGTGGGATTGAGAAAGAATATTATCAATTAATCCTTTCCATTCTTTCAAAGTTGGGTCCTGATTACTCAGTTTTTGTGTCTACTTTTCATGCTACTAGGCTTGTTGTTCCTAAGTGGAAAATGCCTTCTTTAAATTATTTTCTTGATTCACTAACAAAGGAGAAAGATAAATTGATCCATATGGGTGTGCTTAGTTCTTCCAATGGAAAGTATCATTCTCTCTTGGTTAAAGGAAACAATAATGTCAAATCAACGCAAATTGTGAAGAAGCCAAAGTCAGAAATTGAAGATGATAGTTCGAAGCCTACTGATGAAGATTCAATAAAGAAGGGTAAGAATAAAGGGAGCACATTCAAGTGTTATTATTGTAGGAAGGGTTTTCATTCAGAGAATAATTTTTTCAAGAAGAATATGGACATCATGTCTCAGCTTCTTGATAAGCACAAGATCGAAGTTCTAGATGAACTGGAAAATCTTGTTGATTCCTCAGAACAATGTCATAGTGCGCACTTCCAAGGTGATATAAATTATGCTTTGAGTGCCAGAGTTCTATCATTTTCTCATGTCTCTGATATATATTTAGTCTCTGATATATAAGAATCAGAAATATCATATCCTTCCTTTGATAATCCTCCTCTCAATCTACTAGATTCATCTCCCAAAAATTGTGATTTTTCACTAGATATTGACTTGTCTTTGAGCAACTCTTCCTCACAAGCTTATATATCTGATTTAGAAGATTTTTTGTAGCCTGATATGCATTTCATGACACATATCATAAAACCATCCATACCATATACCATACCTATGAATAATCATAAGACTATACAAATCCCAAGTTCATTGGTTGATTCCTCATTGGTCTCTTATGCAGTGTTACTTAACTTACATGGTTTGAAGTCTTTCATATATTTCAGTGGCTGGTTATCCATGACCTTATTAATATTTGGACTGATATTAAATATGTTTGGATCTGTTCTAAACACTTATATTTCAGATCTTATGCCCATCATCATTCATATTTTTACACCTATCAGTTTTCCCCAGTTGCTCATAGTTTTCCTAGCCTTAGCCCTATATCCTCATGGAGCCACCGAAGCCTTTGTATTTGTTGTTCCATATGCTAATGTTTTTAATATATCAGAGTTTTATCAGACTCATTTCATATCTATAAATTTTCTACATCATATTGGAATATTGCATGTGATTCACATCACAATTTTGCAGCTATTCAGGGAATTGAGTGTGAAATAAATTGTCTTAATTTTTGTACTCTTTGGGAAGGAGTATGCACAAATATATTTTCCATTTCAGATTGTGTTTTCAGATCAGAGTTGGACAGCAGAAAGAAGCATTCAGATAATTATCCTACTGCATCAGTTGATGAGATACAAGGAATCTCTCCTCTTCTTCCTTGCAGGTTCTACACTCTAGCGCATGATCATGGAGTTCGTAATTTCTTCAACAAGTCTTCCATCCAGAAGCAGTTCATTCAGCTCATTCAAGTGAAGATAAATATATGTTGAAGACATATTATTTCAAAAATTGTGTGCCTTGTCCTTTCTTGAGGGAGGATTTTCCCCATATGGTTTTGCCTCTTTCCTCACTTTTCTGGACATAATAATTGTTAAAGGGTGACCATAGCCTTGTTGCTGGGACCTATATGCATCCATATGAATCCATATTTTTGACATACCATCATAAATTCAGACTTATAGGGGAGTTTTGGAATATATTAAACCCACTCATAACTTAGGATAAAATAATTAATTATTATTTGATTAATTATTTACCCACTAGCTTAATTAGTTGGCATCCACATGCACCTTAAAGTCAATACATGCCATCTATATCCTAGGAATGATTTATTTCTGATTCTAGGTTGATATTGACCACCTTTTGACCATCCAGAATTAGTATACAGCACTTTACAGCAGATTCTGCTTTATTCTGCTTTGCCTGCTTTTCTATGGATAAGGTAAATCTAGTTAACTAGGAAACTAGGTCCCTTTGTTGCTAACCCATCCTTCATGAATTTTTCTCCATTTTCTATGATTAGCATGTTTTTCCATCTCCCTTGACAACTCACTCATGATTTTTCCAATTCGTGAGGTCCTTGATAGATTTGGGACGTGCTTTAGCCACCTATGGGGGTTTGTTATATTTTGGTAAGTAAGCCTTTTGAGCTTTATGAGTTGTCTCCATACAACTCGATTTTCCTATGAGGGATGTACTATTTATGTACACTATTATTCATCATTATTCAATGAAAGGATACACACCAATATTCATCTTCATTCATGTGATTCAATCTCTTTTCTTCTCTCTATTTTTCTTGTGTATGCTTGTGAGAATTCTAGGTGGCAAGATCTATTTCTTGTGCTTCTTCTTATCATCATTGCTCATAGCATTGATCTATTATTTCTACATCCCCAACCAAAAGATATTGATTATTGGAATATTTGAGGGCTCCCATCTGGATCAACTTGTCTTGCTCTTAAATAAGGGATTTAATGAATGCATCAAGTGAGGGAATTCACCGGTTTTGGGTTGTCATTATCCTAGAGTGGAAGGTGGACACGGATACTGAAAATTTAGGGCCAATATTGCTCAGAATGGAGAGTGCCAATTTCTCACCCTTATTGTCAATTCCACATTTCTTACACTGCATGACCAAAGACTTGAATTTTTAGAAGAACTGTTGGATGATTTCAAAATTGATGGGTTGAAGAGAAATCAATTAATTATCCAAAATGTGGCCTCTCAGCTCATCCTGCTTTCCAAACAGATATTTGATCTTCTGCCATACTTCCCTCGGTATCCTTAATCCATCAAGGTTGAATAGAAACTCCCTGGAGATATGAATACACATGAAAAAAGAGGATTCATCCAATTTTTTAGGTACTTCGACTTATCTAAAGGATGTTGGGGTTCGATCTCCTTTCCCATTGTGACCCTGTACATAAATTTGTTTCGCAACACAATCTGCATCTCTCCCCTCCAATCTAGGTAATTAAAGGGTGAGAGGATCCCCGGTGTCAAGGATGTTGAATTCTCCATTTTGCAGCTTCAGGAGCAGCACAATTCTTCTGAATTTTTCAAATAACCTGCATAAAACTCTCAATATGAATTTAAACCATATCAATCACACTCTACTGTGACATTGAAAAAATTAGCAGGGTGCTTCACACTTGGCTAGACTTATTTCGATAAATCGAGAGGGAGCAATGCAAAGATACCAGGATTTATGTGGAACCCAGTTGCTTCTGGTGCATTAATGGAAGTATCTGAGGATTGAAAAAATAACATGACAAAGATTTGATACCATGTAAAATTAGCAAAGGCACGAGATCATCATGCTGGATTGAACCTCACAGTGAAAGAAGAATGAATGAGGAAGAATTTCAGTGCTATAATTATCAAACAATCATGGTAAAATTATCCATACAAGAGGAAAAAATTTGACAACATAACCATAATTCAATAATCATTAATCTATATGAAATACATTGATGATACAATAGATATAGTTCAAATCATGTAGGAGTGATTCGAATCCCGTGACTTGGATTGACTCCATACACCACTAACTGTGGAAAAAAATACCACTAGAGGCTCACTAGTGTAACTCTAGAAAACTGAAACACCTCACAATCAATTAACTTACCAATGTGAGTGGGAAAAGGAGCCCATATCCTTAAATCATGCAAAAGGGGCCCTAGACTAACTGAAGGTGAGATGAATGTGTCCCATCGGAGCACAACTCAACACAAACTAGGGTGAACTGATGGTGGGACTCCCATGACTCAGCGTGGGATCCTAAAATGTAGGTATTGGTCTTTGGATCTCCTAAATTCATGCAAAGTGGTGCATCAAGTGGTAGGTGGTCCCCAGATAACTTCTCCATGGAACTAATGAAGTGGAAACATATTCTTAAGCTAGAAAAATGACATTTAGACTATGATGGACAAGGGAGGATTACAGTAATCCTTAAAAGGGGAGGCAACCCTTTGTCATGCTATGAAAGTGGGATATATTACACAGGGGAAGAAGTTGTAAATAGTGGGAGAACTGCACAAAGACAAAATTGCACAGACACATAATTGCACAAAGATAGAATTTCAAACAAGGAGAGTATCATTAGGTTTGTTTTAGAATTGTCTCAAGGATTACATCAATGATAAAAGAGGGTATTGTTGGAAATATTGTTGTCATTGATGTCAAAGGAAAGGATATATTGTTTCCATTAATGCCAAATATAGGGAGAGACTACATATAGATATTGTAAGATGAAGACTATTGAAAATATTGTTTTTTGATTCCCAATTGGGATGCCATATCTTTGAAGCAAGTTTTACTCTATATAACTAGATAAAATTGGAGTATAGGTTACATGGTTGGAAATAATATTCCTATACATTTCCAATGATATATGCAAATCCATCTAACTCCATACGATAAGGATATATGAAAGAATTTATAAAGTCAACCTAGCCAAAATCTTAGGCCGGCTCTTCCAGGATAGTAAACAATGTTATGTCGACCCAAAAAGTGATTTTTGAAGTATTTAAATAGAAGTAGGTGCTCCTAATTTGTTCATTCATTTATCCAATGAAGGAAATCTGAAAAAAGAAGCACACTTTTGTAAGAGGAATATCTTCTAGGGTTTGAATATGTTTTCCAGTTTTTGAAGATATTCTTGATTAAATTCTCTTGAAGTTTTTTATTGGTGTTTCTAAAGTGGTTAAAGGAAGAAGGTGTGCCTTATGAATGGTAAAAGAGGTTTTGTTGCATAAGTTGAAGTTGCGTAGAGGAAGAGATATTTTCTTGCTAAACTTGAAGCTAAACAAAAGTTGCATATGTTTTCTTGCAAAAGTTGAAGCAACACAGAAGATGAATGTTATGCAGACTTTGAATTTACATCACAGAAGTTGAAGGTGCATAGAAGTTGCAGAGGTTGAAGCTGCATAGAAGCTGAGGACTATTGAATTTGCATAGAAGCAATGTAAAATTTAAAGACTACACAGGAGTTAGGGTTGTCTTATGCATATTAGAGATCGACAATGAGGATTGTTCCGCATAAAGCAAGGTGCTACATGTAAGTCGTTTCACTACTCATCAACACAAAATCTAGTGTTGTTTTGTGCTATGTGGGAAATTAAATGGGTGAATAGGAGTTAGATTTTATTTTTGAAGTACTATATAAGAATGTGAATTAGTGTACAAAATTTAGAATTGTTGTATAGCATAAAAATCAATTTGTCGTACAACTATAGATGAGATCCTAAATTTTCAAAGGCTGTCATCTGACAAAACTGGTCTTGGCTACAACAAGAAGAAGGAAAATATGAAAGAAGAATCAACGTCTTCATAATAGTAGGGTGAAATAAATTCCAAGAGTTATGTTGATATATTTAAGAACCCTATCAATGTTGAAGACAATAGGAAAGAAGAACAGAATTTTCCAAAGAAGATATATCCCCCTCACAGATATAATATCAAAGAGATCTATCCGCCACTATCGAATCATAAAATCAGGTACCAAAAACATTTTTCTAGCTATTTTTATTCTTGGAATGGTTTTGGCCATAAAGATATAGACTATAAAATAAATGTAAGAAGCAGTTACATGAGGAAAAACCAAAAAGATACTTATGGATTATTAAGAGGAATTCACAACCCATTTATTCCTTTACCAGATTATAATATTATATGTTATAATTGCAACAATTATGGACATATAGAAAGGCTATGTAAAAGTGGTTCCAAGAATAATAAGAATGAAGAAATCCCAACAATCATGGAGAAAAATTAGGAACCAAGGTTACATAAGAAAGAAAAATCCATTCCATTCCAATGAGAACATCATAGGAATCAAGTGGAAAAATACACATATTTTCTCAGGTGAAGAGTCCATCCATTTCTATTGGTAATTTCTCCACAATTTCACTAACTTTCCTCTTGGTTCTAGTGGCTAGTTGGACCAACAACGATTTAATATGATTTGTTTTCTTAAAAGCACAATTCTTAAAAACTTTATGAGTGATATAATTGTGAGTATATATATTTCCAATCAAAATATGAATGGATTACTTAGCAATACTTCCTTAAAACTCAACCATGGCTGATTGATGGTCTGCTTTGTGGTCCTGATCTAGTGTAGCATAGATTCTAGGGATGCTCCTTACCACTTGACCCATAGTTTCATCCTCTTTGATGTTGTGAACATGTTTTGCACTCTCATTTTGATGTGGAAAATTTATAAAAAAAAATATTCTCTCCACATATCCAACATGAAGTGTGTAATGTCCATTTTTGGAAATTTTATTAAAATGACCTATTTTCCACCTTTTTTCCTATTTCGACCTTTGACTAGTTTTGATGTCTAGGTCTCCAAATTGACCCAAATGCTCTCAAATATTATAATAAGGTGTCTAAATGATATTAATACTTGAAAATTATGTTTAGGGATTATTTATGACCCTCCAAATACTTCTGAAAACTTGTTTAATATTCTGGCCAGGTAGGAGTTTTCACTAGCCAATTGGGGTTCCAATTCCCCCACAATAAATACTGAAAAATGGATTCCCAAATGATCCCAAAACCACTATAATTTATGAAAATATGCATAGGATTTTTAAGTTACATCATTAAGGTCTCATGTGCATAATTATTTAGTTTATAAATTATGTTATAATCCTCTCCCAAACAGCTACAAAAGCACTAGTTCGACCCTTGGGGAAATGGCACCAAATCTTCTCCAAATGCAAATAAACTAAGTAAGATGACTTAAAATTCTTAAGTGTTGGATAAAAAACTTGTAATACTCATCATTGGAATTCTATTCATCATAAATATATCATATAAACATTCTTACATTCGAAATCATCAGCATTACAATGGCATACATCAATATAGTGGGGAAATGGTCATTGTTTGCTCATTAATAATCATTTTTACATACAAACATTTGGTATTTAGACCCAATACTTTATGGATATGAATAAAATAGTATATTAATCTTATTACAATCAGAAATGTACCATGATAATCTCTTCCAAAAAATACAATAGCTCACCCAAAGCGCAATCCCTCCATGAGCAAGAATATGCAATAAAGACTGGAAATGGTTGAGAGAATGTGTTGCACTAGAATAAAACATGAGATTCCATGTATATTACATCTGAAAATAAAAAATCCATTAAATCTCCATGAAATGCCTAAATTTACTCTCCAAACACCAAATTGGATGGGAATCTTTCACCCTCGAAATTGGCTAAGGAAAGAAACCAGTCATCCACTAGCTTTCTCTCTTCACAAATGCAAATTTCTTAAATGATACAAATACCTTCACTTGGTTGATCCATATATTTTATAAACATAATTATCCTTCTAATGTTACCGATACATCCACAAAATCAAGAAATCTGAATTAGGGTGTGTGCTCAATATTTTCCATGTGTCCTCCCTTCCCTAGTCTTCCATCTTCCCCAAATTCGAGTAGGGACCCATTGCGCTTCCCCACCTCACATGAGCGCCCTCTTGGATGATATATTTAGGCATGACATGTCATAATGGTCATATTTCAGCCTTCGGGTCTGCAATATGTCATAAATTTCATATCATCTTCATCATTGGTGTCATAGATGTCATAGATGTTAGCGAATCTAGCCCAGGTTTCCAAGAATCTCCCATTTGACTCTTCCTCTCCCATGTAAGTTACATTTCCTTCTATATTCGACCTATAATGCATATGTCCAAGTGTATTAGCCTTCTAACTCATCCAAGAACATTATGCTTCCCATGGATTCGAAATTGCAAGAGGAGGATTCCATGTGGCACAGAAATTCTAGCTTGTGTGGGCCCCATAATATCCATGTGTCTCCATGCGCCATTGCCTCTTCAATTTTATCTTGTATTTATTTAATTATCTCCATTATTAAATATTTATTTCATTCTAATGTCTGAACATCATCTATTAGCTCCCTTATTAAAATTCCAAATGTATCCATCCAACCTAGGAAACTAGTAGGATTGATGGAATTGTCCTGCTATGCAATTATTTAAAATGGGGACATTACAGTCCTCCCCACCCAATATTGCTTGTCCTAGAGAAATTTCAGATTTTTATTCTGAAAACTCTTCATATTCCCAAGTGGCATCCTCATTTGGTACGCCTTCCTTTGCACCAAGTGCTCTCTTATGGTTTTGCTCATTGATTTTCTTTAGTTGCAACTTGAGTAGTGGAACTCATGTACTGCAATTTTGTGTTCCCAAATTTAAAGAGATGTGGATTACGTATATTTATATATCATGTAACATCACCACTAACACCCAAAGGATTAGTCAAATCCATAAAAACCAAATTTCTGCAAATAATCTTTACCTCCATATTTTGGAAACATTTTCTGAACTTTCACCCCTTTTTGCTTCTGTATAATTCTTTGAAGTTGGTGTTGAGTTACCAAACTTTGAGTTTCTTAATATTCCAAGAAAATATCATAGAGGAACCACCATGCTTGTTTCTGCACTACTCTAATTACAATCATCTCCTCAAGTGGTGAATAAATATACAATGTTTCTTGTTGCCCCCACAATTGAAACCAATGATACCAAAAATGATCCCAAGGTCCCATACGATCCCGATACATGCATGGTGTGAAATGTATATGATGGAATTCCATGAAAGCCAAGCATTTGAAAATTGAATCCATATCTCAAAATTTCTCCCACATAGGAAACTGGAACATTGATCTGCAAAGATGAACTCAAATAACTGAATGTCGGTTTGTTTTCTCAAACCAACAACCAAACTACTACTCCAAGTGAGATGAAACCAAGCAATTCCAAGATCCCATTGTTGGTATTGCACCCTTCCAAACATCACGAGTACAAAATATAGATCATGAAAGTACATAATAACATCATACAAATGTACATCAACAAGGTACCTCATCACAAAATCATGAAAGTGCTTGTACATCCAAGTAAGTAGATCACCATGTGGCCCATACAAACAAGCATCAAGTATTATATCAGATCTGCCCAAATGAAATAGGGGAGGATACCATGTCCCATAATGATTCTCCAAAAATATAGAATGTGCATCAATATAATCAGCCATGTGTTCTTTCATCCAAGAAGTGAATGAAGAACCTCCACCAAAATCTGAACCAAATAAGGAGTAAAGAAAACATGAAGACTTCAAGTGGATCAAAGAAGTCTCATCAATACACCCATGAATATGTATATCATTGTGATATAAAAGAGGATGTTGCTTCCAATAATAATTTTATTCAATCATATATCTATTCACCCAAGTGTCAGATAAATTTCCTCCAACATCAAATAGACTAGGCAAGGAGCAAGGAAAATCATGAGTCTCCAAGTGACTCAAGTGAACATCATAGGTGCACCCATGTAGATGTGTATCATAATAATGTAACAAAGGATGCTGCTGAAAATGTAAATAATATGGTTCTCTAATAATTTCATCATCAAAAGGAGTGATATAAATTCCACACTCTCCATGTGGCACTATAAAAAAGATACCTTTCACCCATACTTAATTAGGATGAATGCTGCAAAATTTGGAAGTGTAGGATGTAGGAGAAAGAACCAACTCACCCAAATGATAAGAAAGTGAAAAAATTTCATCATGTGAAGGGTCCATAGGGGTATCATTATGCACCTCCCTTAAAAATGCAAACCTTTCCTCATGGGTTGGTTCCAAGGTGGTGGAATCATGCACTTCTTCAAAAAGTGTGTAACCATTTTCAAGAGGAAACTCAAGTTCCTCTTCCTCCACTACTAGTGATTGGCCCTCATAAATATCATCTTCAAACACATCAAGAACCTACAATTTGACATGTTTCTCATGATCCATCATGTCATGAGAATCCTCCAAGTAATCTACCATATGACAATCTGAAACATAGGAGGAAGAACAAGTATCTTGCAACCTCTCAAGAAGTTGCTCATTTTGAATTTTGAGCTTATGAATATATTCATTATTCTTCAAGTAGGATTCATGTAACCATTCACTAATATCAATCACATTTTTTCTATCAAAAATCAAAGACATGAAATTACCTTTTATTTTGCACATCGCTCTTTGAATCTTCTCTGTGTCTTCAAGGAAGGATGGATCCTCCAATGAAGAAACTTTACAACAATAATTTGATACCAATGATTAAGTATTATAAGGGCCTCATGGATATCCATTTCACTCATCTTCAAATACCCTTCAATGAAGGATGGTTCATGGGAGTGAACCTCCTCTTCTTCTTTCTTCTTGAATTGATCAACTTCTTGAAGCTCAAGTGGTGATGGGGAAGTTGATCTTGGTTCTTCATTATCTCTCACAAGGTATTCATATTCATGATTATGATAAATTTGTATTGAGAAACACTTTCAAATATTATATATATTTCACCAACATAGGGGTTTGATCACCCATCAGTAGGTACCCCTTCATAGTTCAAGGATCCATTAGTAGATTCTCTTTGATTTGCACAACCCCCATCAGCAAGGATTGTGTGCGTGTATTCACTTTCCTCTTTATTTTATTCTCTGCAATCACCTTTATGTAATTTATGCTCCACTTCATGATTCTATGTTTCTTCCTTTAATGGTGTATCTAAGCTCTTTTCACAAGTAGGTTGTTTTTTTCTCATTTCATGCTCCTCCAAACTTGTGGATTGTTGATTGTCCCTTAATGAATTCACATTTTCATTATTGTTACTATATACATTAAACCAATCATAAAAGTATTAAAAATTAATGGTATTATGTGTCTCTCCATTATGGAAACTTCTACTACCCTCGGCTTCCATCTTACCCCTAAGTTGGCTAGCCATCAATTCGAATCCTTGCATAAGTTGCTTGGCATTATCATCAAATATGACTTCAGCCATTTATTAAATTCATCTCTATCATCCATAACTTAAATAAGTTCCAATTCGATTCTCTAATACCACTTGTAATGTCCCTTTTTTTTCTTTTATTAAAATGACCAATTTTTCACTTTTACCCTAATTTCGACCTTTGACTAGTTTTGATGTCTAGGTCTCCAAATTGATCCAAATGCTCCCAAAACTTTCGAGAAGGTATATGACTGATATTAAGAATTGAATAAAATTTTCATGTATTATTTACTACCCTCCAAATAATTCTTCAAACTTTTTTAATATTCTGTCCAAGGTAGGAGTTTTCACTAGCAAATTGGGGCTCCAATTCCCCCAGGGTAAATGCTAAAAATGGATTTCCAAATGCTCCCAAACCCACTCGAATTTATGAAAAGAGGAATATAATTTTTAAGTTACATTATTAAGGTCTCATTTGAATCATTATTCATTTTATAAAGGATGTTATAACCCTCTCCCAAATGGCTACAAAATCACTAGTTCGACCCTTGGGGAAATGACACCAAATCTTCTTCAGATGCAAATAAACTGAGTAAGATGACTTCAAATGATTAATTGCTGGATATGAGACTTTTAATACTCATAAATTTAATTTCACTCATCATAAATATATCAGATCAACATTCTTTCATTCAAAATCATCAGCATTGCAATGGCATACATCACTATAGTGGGGAGATTGCCATTGTTTGCTCATTAATGCTCCCAAACCCACTCGAAATTATGAAAAGAGGCAGAGGATGTTTAAGGGAAATTTTTAATGTCTAATGTGCATAATTATTAATTTTATAAAGTCTGTTATAACCCTATCCCAAACAACTACAAAATCACTAGTTCGACCCTTGGAGAAATGGCACCAAATCTTCTCCAAATGCAAATAAAATGAGTAAGATGAATTAGAATGATTAAGTGCTGGAAAATAAAATTGTAATAATAATAAATGGAATTCCATTCATCATAAATATATCATATAAACATTATTTCATTAGAAAACATCAGCATTACAATGGCATACATCAATATAGTGGGGAAATGGTCATTGTTTGCTCATTAATAATCACTTTTACATACAACCATTTGGTATTTTGACATTAGACTTACTAAAGATGAATAAAAATTATATTAATCTTATTAAAATCAGAAATGGACCATGATAATATCTCCCAAAGAGTACAATTTCTCACCCAAAGCGCAATCCCTCTATGAGCAAGAATATGCAATAAAGACTAGAAATGGTTGAGAGAATGTGATGCACTAGAAGAAACCACAAGCTTAACTATAGATTATACCTCAAAATACAAACTCCATTAAAGCTCCATTAAATACCATATTGGCCTCTCCAAACACTAACTTGGATGGCAATGTTTCACCCTCGAAATTGGCTAAGGCAAGAAACTAGTCATCCACTAGCTCTCTCTCTTCACAAATGCAAATTTATTAAATGATCCAAAGCCATTATCTTGGTTGATCCCTGTATTTTATAAAAATACTTAGCCTTATAATGTTACCAATCCATCCACAAACTCAATCCAATTCGAATTAGGGTGTGTACTCAATATTTTCCATGTGTCCTCCCTTCACTAGCCTTCCATCTACCCCAAATTCGAGTAGGTACCCATTGAGCTTCCCCAACTCACATGAGCACCCTCTTGGATGATATATTTAGGCCTGAAATGTAATAATGGTAATATTTCAGCCTTCAGGTCTAAAATATTTCATAAATGTCATATCATCTTCATCATTGGTGTCATAGATGTTAGGGAATCTAGCCCAAGTGTCCAAGAAGATCCCATTTGACTCTTCCTCTCCCATGTAAGTTATATTTCCTTCTAAATTCAACCTATGATGAAAATTTCCAAGTGTATTAGCCTTATAAATCATCCAAGAACATTAGGCTTCCCATGGATTCGAAATTGGAAGAAGAGGATTCCATGTGGCATAGAAATTCTAGCTTGTGTGGGCCCCATAATCTCCATGTGTCTCCATACTCCATTGCCACTTCAATTTTATCTTGTATTTATTTAATTGGATCCATTATTAAATATTTATTCCATTCTAATGTCTGAACATCATCTATGAGCTCCCTTATTAAAATTCCAAATGTATCCATCTAACCTAGGAATCTAGTAGGATTGATGGAATTGTCCTGCTATGCAATTATTTAAAATGGGGACATTACAAAGTGGCTCTATTTGGTTGTCTCTAATCATCTTAGTTGGATTAGTCACTGTGGTGGCTACCTTTGATAATTCCTAAAATGAGGAGGCTTGAATCATTTATTTATTTGGAAAAACTTCTCATTTTTCTTGTCATTCCATACCTTATGGAATTATGTCATGCTTTTGTTTTGATCATAACAGTACTTATCCTTCCTTATGGTCTCATCTAGAGTTTGAGGTTCATCAAACTGAATTATGTCCTTGTATGACTCGGGTAACCCAATTAGAAAACGATGAATTTGTAACTTATCATCCATGATCTACTTAACATATCACAACAGCTACAAATATTTTTTGGCCTATTCCTCCATGGTTGTTTGTCCCAATATCAACTCATGGACCTCTTTAATTTTGTCATCGTAGTACTAATCGGGGTACTTTTGCTTGAAGTAATTTTTGAATTGAATCCACACAATCTTATTTTTATTGATCTTATCCATTTTACTAAGGTGATCTCACCATATATTTGTTCTTCTATTTCAATTTAAATATTGTTATCCACCTAAATGGCACCTCTCCGTCCGAGTGCCGACATTCGCTATGTTGGCACACAAAAGGACATTTATGGATTGATGGTTGCCCAAAACACTATAGATGGGATTATTAAGAACTACATTTATCATCCATCCAGCTGGTTATTTTTACCTTTTAAATATGTCAAGTCCTGTACGCGACTCTTCTTATATGCAACTCGCGTGTTGTACGTGAGTGTCGGTTATTGCATGTCGCGTACAGATTTGTACGTGGGTTACCCTTAGAGAAACTCGTGTGTCATACGTGAGTTTCCAGTATTGATACCCACGTACACCTTCCTTTGACATTTAAAATAAAAACTCGCGATTACTTGAGATTAGTTAAGCACTTAACCTTAATCACCTTAACTATCTCAACCTCCTCAACCTTCGAAACTGCCTTATTTCACCAAGTATAAATACAGGCCTTGGGGAGGGTGTTAATCACATACACTTGGAGAGCAAAGTTATGCTGGTGGAGTTTATGCAGAAGTCTTTGGAGCAGTGGAACTCATAATCCTTTGGTTGCAGAGGAGTCCTTGTCTCAGGCGTTGGGTTGTAATCTGAACTCTTTCATTATTGTTAATAAAGAGAATCCTTCTTCCATATGTGTCTTGAATGTCTCTCATATATTGTGGTTTGATAAATATTTATGTTTTAGCACTCTGTAAATGATTTATCTAACCTGTTTATATATATGTATCATCTTGTATTTGGAGGATTGACTCTTGACAGGTGAAGGAGAAGCATCCCTGAAGGATTTGGAGGAGAAGCAGAGCGGAAGAGGACAAGCTAGGATCAACCGTCGTGTATCGGGTGAGTCTTTTCTATCCTCCTATTTCCTTTACTGCACTCTAGAGTCAATTGCCTGCAAGTTTCATGAGTATGTTGGTAACCCCAGACCTTCGGTTATAAGGTGTTTATTCCTGTACAACAGAATTGGCAACTCTGCTGGGGAGCCCAGACTACTGTAGGTTGTTTCTGTCACCCCTGACCAGTCTTTTCTTTGAAGTTTGTGTGTGGTCTTTTATCCTGGTTCATACTTATTACAGTGTTTGAAAGTCTTGTGGATTTTTCTTTTTTTCTGAGAAAAATTTTGTACCTGTACGCGGGTTACTCTTCTGCACAATCACATACAGAGGCCTGCATATGTGGGTTGCTCTCTTGGACAATCACGTACAGTACGTGAGTTTCCCTTCTACACAGTCGTGTACAAGCCTGGAAATAGAGATTTTTTAGGATTGGGTTTGCTTGTACCTCTCCTTGTGTAATTCATGTTTGTTAGTTGGCTTTCTTTATGAATACAGTGTTGTTTGTCTGAAGACCTTTGGTGACCACACTTTGTGTTTTTTTCGTAAATCCCTTGGTTTTCTTTTGCTTGGATTGTCTTCTATTTGCATGCTGAAGTAGCTTGGCCTGTTGAGTTATAGGTTGAAGTGTCTCTGTCCGAATCAGTGATCAGGGTCTTGGGAATCATTTTCCCAGTCTATCTTTTGATAGTAGTTGGTTTGTCACTCACCTTTATGAGTTTACAGTGATATTTTGTCATTGTGTGCACCCAAGCCAGGGTTCCCGGTCTTCCTTTGTTGGTTGATTCTTGGTTCTTTTGACCTGTTTACTTCAATTTGTTTATGCAATAACCGACACTCACGTAGAACACGCGAGTTGCATATAAGAAGAGTCACGTACAGGACTTGAAATATTTAAAAGGTAAAAATAACCAGCTGGATGGATGATAAATGTAGTTCTTAATAAGCCCATCTATAGTGTTTTGGGCAACCCTCAATCCATAAATGTCCTTTTGTGTGCCAACATAGCGAATGTCGGCACTCGGACGGAGAGGTGCCATTCAGGTGGATAGCAAATATGTTCACCCTTTCCTTCATGTTCCTGGAGTAGTCTTGAACTTGGAAATATTTCATCATCCCAAGAAGTCAGGCCTTAGCTTGTTGACCATATTTTACTTCACCATAAAAAGTAGGGGGTTTTGCTTTTTGAAATTCCTCATGTGAATTGTTCTTAGAAGGCCTCTTCCTCTTAATCCTGTGAGATGAATATATTGAACCTTCAATGGAGTCTTTAGAGGAATATGACTCACTTGAAGATATTCTAGAGTATATGTCCATTCTATAGAAATATTTCTTGAGCTATTGGGCCTCTTCTGAGAATGTATCCTTGAGCTAGTCCTACTCTTTTCTTCATTTACTGAGATTTAGTCATGGTGAATATTCCTCTGAATGTATGCCAAACTTTGGAGCATGGATGCATTCAATTGGTTCTATTCTTCCTTAGTTGTTAATGGATAAGTCCCAAGTGTGGACACAAGTTTACCTCCCTAGTTCAGATGAATTCAATATAGGACAAATCGGCACAATATATGCACACCTTCACCTAGATCAATGAAACATTAACGAGAGATGAAGTAGAGAAGACTCACCTTTGACACAGATTTCATCCTCTCTACCCTAGTGTTGTTGCAATCCAACTTCACATATGAAAGAACTTGTGACAGATCCCACACAAACAAATGGCAAGTGGATTGCACTAGAAATAATATAATTGATTCAAGCAATTGACCAAGGATATCTATTATAAATGACAATGACAATAAATTTATGGGAAGTAAATGTATCGTTGTATTAAATATAGAGGAAATAACATACAACCATAAATCCTTGCCATCGTAGCCTCGTTCTGATAGGTTCGTCATATTCCAACATGTCACCATTTCCTTAAAAGGAAGCACATCAAGAGTCTAACACTCGAGGAAAATTCCTCCGGCATTTACCTATTCTCAATTCCTCCTCCTTTACCCATGACCCAAGGCTTGATTTATAGGACAATGTGGATAAGGGGAAGGTGAGAATATTAAGGAAATTGGATGATATATTATCCAATCAATTGTGGAGATCGATCTAGATCCAAGGAAATGGGCAGGAAAGGCTATCCAATGATATTTCATTCTGGAAGCTTCTCAAAAAACTATTTTTTTCCTGTGCAAAGGTCGATGTGTCCTGTTAGTGGAGCAAGGTGCATATCAATAGGGAAAATCACTCTATTGTAAAGGAAAAATGTGCCATAGGTGCAGGTTGTAGTGGGACAAGGCGTGTCAATAAATTTGCGACGTACATTGCTAGGAGAGCAAGACGCGTCGAAGTTTCTAGGAAAATGAATTTGCAGGGCAAGGAAAACAAGGAATCATTCTCTGTGACAAAGTTTTCATGAATTGTGGAAACATGAGGCTTCAAGGTTTGTGATGTTGACAAAAAATTATGTGTAGCATTAACTCTAATCAAGCTCTCATTATCTACTATGCAACTTTGCAGTTCTACTTTTAGGCTTCTCATGGTTTCTGCAATGTCTATGGGAGTTACTTGATTTCTTCAACCATTATATTTTATTTCTACATTATCAACATGTATATTCTCTCCCATGACATTTTTTTCAACTATATAAGGATGATGTGCAACATCCATGATGATGGTATTCTTGTCCCAAACAAGACCAAGGATTTCTAAACTACACTATATTGAATGATGAGGCTTAACTAACCATCATAAGATACTGAATCTGCAAAAGTGTTCATATAAACGCATTTGTTAGATTCAGTAAATTTTTAGAAAACCATAAAATTAAATTTCATGCATTTAGGGAACTATCCATATTGACAGTTTTCGTCAAATCAAGGCTACATGCACTTTTCTAATCAAATTTTAGAAACATCTGAATCAGCCCTTCAAAATATGACTATGCACATTTTATCCCCTATAGATAAAATCCCCAATGACTTTAAGTATTCCCATTTATAATTCCTAAGAAAAAAGTTATAACCTTCAAAATTGCAAATTTTGCTAAATTTTGCACTTTTCCTAGAGGTCCATTTAACTTTAGCAATCGACTTTTGTATTCGGGTTTTCACCCTGACTACGTGCAAATGCACCTCCCTTCTGTCAAAGGGATGGAAGGGTAGAGTTAAAATGGATAAAAAACAAGTTGTAAACAAACGATTAGCAATACAATAAACAATAAGCAAACTACTAAACTAAAACAAACAAGATGGGACAAATATACCTTCTCTTTTCTTTAAAATTGGGCCATCGTGCCCTAGCTTGGATGGTACCGCCTCTCCACAGGATTGACAGAATGGAGGATGCCTCAACGTACAAGGTGGGGAGATGGTGGGGCAATGGAATGATTGGAAAATGATGTGGGTATTGTGAGAGGAATGATTCTCACCGTAGTCACAAATTATAGAAAAATGGGCGAAGGAATAATTGGTGAATCTTGTGATGGAGACCTCCACACTATTTTATAGTTTTTCTTGTCCTTTTCTCTCTTTTAGGGTTTTGAAACCCTATTTAAATTTTTGAGCCCCTTTTTGGGGTTGTTAGCGCCTTTTTGGGGGTTTTAAGCCCCGTTGTGGGTTTTTAAGCCCTTTTGAGGGTTTTTTGGCCCTTTTTTAAACTTTTTGAGCTTTTTGAGAGAGCATAAGGTTAAAACATAGTTATGGAGCTCAAAAATGAGGGAAAAAAGATAGGAAAAATATGTATGTATATGGTTTATGCCATGTGGAGCTAGTTGAGCAATTTTTTGCATTAACAACTTCGGACACTTATAGAAGAAAATATGGGGAGAATCATAAAAAATTATATTGACCCTGATAATACTCATGACAAGATTACTCAACAACTTTCAGCTCTCTGATCTGATGCTACTTTTATGAAATCGCTACTTTTAACCTTTTCACTTTATCCAAATAAAAATTTTAGTAGTTTATGTAACACTTATTCCTGATCTAAAAGCACATTGCAACATTTTCATTCTCAATAGTCCTATAATCACCATAATGAATTTAATGAATTTCTCGATGTCTCGGGAGGGAGGACAGGGTCAAGGATGCTTCCCCCCTTGCGGCTTCCCTACGTTGCTACAAGGTGGGTCAAGGGAAATGCCCTCATTTGTTTTGTAATTATTTTTATTTCAAACAATATGACGCATAAGATCAACATCATTTTTCGATTATCGGTGCCCAAAAACTTGATGTGGAAACCATTTCTTTTGTTGTGATTTGTGCATTTATTGTTAGAATAATCAACCCATAGTTTACCCATTTAGACATTAATTTAATTATTTATGTCTTATTAGCCTAGTTCATGTGTCCCACCTTGTGCAAGTTGTCATTTGCCTATCTATAATGGTCAAACTTGCCTTATTTGACTCATGTAGCACATGGGAGAGCTAAAGGAATCAATTCTTCTTTATTCCTGGCCTCCTAGGTGCCCTTCTACTTTTTCTGCTTTATTGCCTGCTTTTTCAGTGTTTTAAGGCAAAAGGAAAAGCTAGACTAGGTGAGGTTGACTAGTTTTTTCT
>LPNX011194764.1:191029-282298 GCA_001517045.1 Pseudotsuga menziesii | reverse complement strand
AGAAAGTCATTGTATGGGCTAAAGCAAGCCCCCAGGGCTTGGTATGCCAAGATCGATAGCTTCTTGCTATCACTGAATTTTGTTCGGTGAAAATTAGATCCAAATGTATATTTGAAGTTAGTTAATGGTTCAGTAATGATCATTGTGTTATATGTTGATGATCTCCTCATTACAGGAAGCTCAAAGGCTGAGATTGCTTCCTTAAAAGGAGCTATGAACCAAGCCTTCTCCATGACAGATTTGGGGCTCTTAAGTCAATTTTTGGGGCTTGAGATTGCTCAAACCAAAGATGGAATCAAGGTGCACCAGTCCAAATATGCCTTGGACTTTCTGAACAAATTCAGAATGAAGGATTGCAAAGCAAGCAAAACTCCTTTCCTTTCAGGACTGAAGCTGGAAGAAGCTGATTCTTCACCTATGGTAAACAATACACTATATAGGCAATTGATTGGATGTTTGTTGCATCTAACACATACTAGACCTGATCTTTGTTATGTAGTAAGTGTGGCTTCTAGATTCATGGATCATCCTCAAGAGATCCATTGGAAAGCAGCCAAAAGGATCCTTAACTTTGTTCAGGGAACAAGGACACATGGGATTTTCTATAAAGCAAAATCTGATCTTGATTTGATTGGATTTACTGACAGTGATTGCGCAGGTGATAGCACAGATAGAAAGTCCACATCAGGATATGTGTTCACGCTTGTAGAAGGGCCAATCAGCTGGTCAAGCAAGAAACAGAGTGCCATTGCACTCTCATCTACAGAAGCAGAGTACAGAGGAGTTGTTAATGCAGCAACTCAATGTTTATGGTTGCAGGGTTTACTTGGAGAGTGTGGCTTCAAACCAGAGTACTCAACTACCATCTACTATGATAACCAGAGTACCATTCGAATCTGCAAAGATCCAGTTCAGAAGCAGAGAACCAGACACATTGAGATCCATATGCACTACATCAGAGAGCTTGTGCATGATGGCACCATTCACCTACTCTTCAGCTCATCTTCAGAACAAGTAGTTGATATCTTCACCAAAGCATTTTGTGAGAATACCTTTAGCAATCTCAAATCACTACTGGGGATTGTTGATCATGCTGTGCAAGCATGAGTGAAGACAAGATTCTACAATTTTGTTTTACAGTCCATGTTTAAGGGAGGATTTTCCCAAGTTGGTTTTGCCTCTTTCCTTGTTTAAATGGACATGCAGATTAATTTAATTATTTATGTCTTATTAGCCTAGTTCATGTGTCCCACCTTGTGCAAGTTGTCATTTGCCTATCTATAATGGTCAAACTTGCCTTATTTTACTCATGTAGCACATGGGAGAGCTAAAGGAATCAATTCTACTTTATTCCTGGCCTCCTAGGTGCCCTTCTGCTTTTTCTGCTTTATTGCCTGCTTTTTCAGTGTTTTAAGGCAAAAGGAAAAGCTAGACTAGGTGAGGTTGACTAGTTTTTTGTCCTACACATCCTCCTCTCTTTTCTCCATAAAAAATCATGTATGAGCTGCCATTCCACCACTCTTTACCTTGCCTAAGCCATTTTTCCAATTCGTGAGCTCCATGACAGATTTGGGATCAACTTTTTACACCTATGGGGGATTTGCTTATTTTTAGTAAGCCTGCTTTATACTAGATTCGAATTGCTCCTCATGCATTCGAATCCCTGATGTATGTTATTTATTCAGCAACCTATGTTATTACAGGGTTGGCTATTGTACACTGATTTAATATAGTTTAGTGTTCAGCTCCAATTTTCAGTCTCTTTGTGAGTGATTTTGCATGATCAATTGTTAATTGTTGTGAGTAAAATTAATCTATCACCTGGTTCAATTTCCACATTTATGACATCATTTCACATCACATTACCACTTATTTAACATAAGTGGTTTTATCTCGACAATAAATTGGTATGTAGAAACCACCCTCACAAGATGAAATGCACTAGAAAGTTCCACGTCAAAACCATGGTTTCATATTTTATACACATAGCATAAAATTTAACCATTGTACACTTCAAAGATCCAAAATGAATATCAGACATTGATTAAGTTTACACAACCTTATGAGATTGATATGGCCATGGGGGTCCATCAATTGTCATGTGACCCTACATCACACCACCACTCGTCGAACAAAAGTGGTTCCAAGCTCAACAAGAAAGTGGTTTTCCAAAACATCCTTGATGAGCCTAAATGAACAAGTATATGACTAGTCACCTCGGTGGTTTTTTTATTTAAAACGCATGTCTAAAATGTTCACTCTTGTGCAAGTTTACGATCCGTAATTATTGCCAACCATCGATCTCCACCATCGTTCGATGGCATGATCTCCTCCTAGTTTATTCCTTACTCTCATGTGGTCACCAATGCGTGAGTTTGATGTGGCTAGTGCACATAATAAATTAAACCATGCGGCCCATCCAAAGTGTACATATTTCCCATGTGTCTCCCCCATATCACATAGTCCATGTGGCACAGGTGGGGCCCATCTCAATATTCCCAAATTTTCAAAATTTAATAATTATGCGAAATTTTAAATTGGCAACAAGGGGATTATTTTGAAATTACTTCTGACCCCATTTTCCAATATAAAACTTATCCATCACTTGAAATGACCCAATTTGCATCAAAAAAAAAATTAGTTCCTTCCTATATTGTGGATTTATATCCCATACATCCCTGTGCTTCAACCAAGATCTCAGATACCACTATGTCACTTCCCCATCCAACAATCCAACCAACAGAGAGGGGTATTTACAAATTCTAGGCTTCTAAATTTTGTCCATTGGGCATATTATGGATTCATAAACAATAAAATGCATGTGAAAATGTATAAATGGAAAACACAAGGGAAATAAAATATATCCACACACACATCAAGAATATACAAGCATATTATTCACAGGCATAAAATAAAATCATTTCACATCCAAATACAAGAGAATACTTATCTTTAAACAAAGAAGATCCAAGGAACTGGCTGTGTAAGAGATATTTTCCACCCATCCGTAGACTCTATCTAACATATACTCTTTCTATTGAGAGGTCACCCCCAAGCTAGGCCATGAGTCCAGTAGGGTGAAGGAAACACCTACATGCTTATCTCTCTCATCCCAAAACCCATTCTGTTATTAATTCTTAGCCAAATGCTCATCCATAGGTATACAGGAATTTCACCCAACCATCACAACCATGGCACTCCTTCAAAATTCCCCACACAACACAAGGAATACATTCCTCTTCATTGATCCACATCTCCCTCGGGAAATCCAACCCTTATAATGCTTACTAGTGTGTGCAATAAGAGTCCAATGTGTTCTATGTTGTTGGATAACATATTGTAGTATTAATTCATGGTTTATCAAGCATCTATGAGTAGCAAAACTCAATGGGTAAAGGTTCCTAACTTTCCCAACCTCTATGCTCACCTACAACCATATATTTTTCCCCTAAAATTTGCAGCTCTCCTTCAAAATTTGAATTTATGAGTAAGGCATAGTCTGATAATGGTAATGAACAACAATAGGAAGCTATACCTAGTGTAAATCTATATGAATAACAATGATAATGAATGGTTGACTCCAAGTTTATGAAATAATGGTGAAAATACAACTGACATAAATTTTGGCCATAGAATAAAGGACTTCTGGCAATCGGCATAATTGCCATAGAAGTACATTCATTGTTAGGGTTAACCTTGACTCAGGATTGAGTCAAATGGTTTAGGTATCAGCATGTGTTTTTGGGCCAATGGTATGTTTCATGGTATTTGGTGGCTAATGGTATTTTTCCAAGGTATTTGGTGTTTAATAGTATTTGGTGACCCATGGTATTGCATGTAAAAAATCCTTTATAAGGCTTAAGGAGGCTCCATTATAAAGTGTCCTAGAGGTGAGTGGTGGCTAGATCACTTGGCTCGGCTTGGTCGGTTTAGGTCCAGGGAAATAATAGATATATTATGATGGTTTTTCCCGGCTTTCGATTTTCCACGTAAACATTGTTTGTCTCTCTTAAATGTGTTGCTATGTGGATTTGTGTTCTTTCATTATTAATTATATGTATGCTTGTTTAATTCCTAATAAATGCTAACAGATCCATGGTTTGACATATAGTTGTGCTAGTTGTGCTAGTTGTGTTGTGCTTGGTTTTGAATTAATTATGGGGTGCATGTTCCATGGTACCCAACATCTTAGAAGTATTTTTGGGTTCCTTGTTAGATGTAATTTCCTCGGGTGCTAGAAGGACAATGTATCCCTCTTATGTGTAGAGAAGGGATGTCGCATGAGGTGTGGAATGAACTACTAGGTAGGTACGAGGGTGGAAGGTGTACTTATAGCCGAACTCTATGTATATCAGATAGGTTGATTCTTTGATTGGGGGAGGAATGTGAGATGGTTTGATATTAGTTGTGGGACCAAGATTGATGAGCCATGTATGTGCAGAGAAGTCATAGAGAACTAGCGATTACAATGACTGAGGACCCATGTAATCTGGTAGATGAATTCCTCTTTAAATGGACTTTAATGAAAGGGTTAGATGCAGGTACCAAAAGAGCATGGAAAAAAATGAGCAAGTAGATGAGCAATAAAGCGAGAATGGAGAAGCGAGAGGATGAAGAAATGGATGGTCATGGTGTAGTCACCATGAAGACGCATGAAAAACAAATTATGGAGCAGTTTGCATGTAAAGGGAATATGAATATAAGACCTGGTAAGGCATGCATACCCCTAGTAAATCACTAGTAAACTCGATAAATAGACCTAGGTGATAGGGGGTGCATGTGAGATTCCTCGATAAAACCTTGAGGGGGGCTGGTTTTTACTCCAAGTCAAGTTTAAAGAGGGGATTGTTAGAATTAACCTTGACTCGGGAATGAGGAAAATGGTTTAGGTCTTAGCATGTGTTTTTTGGCCCATGGTACTTGGTGACCAATGGTATTTTTTATGGTATTTGGTGGCCAATGGTATTTTTCCAATATATTTGGTGTTCAATGTACTTTGTGGCCCATGGTTTTGTCCCATGGTATTACATGTAAAGAATCATTTATAAGGATTGAGGAAGATCCTTTGTAAAGTGGCATGGAGGTGAGTGGTAGCTAGTTTTGTCGCATGCCCCAATTTACAAAAACATTTTATGTTTTAAGAAACATAATTTTACATTTTTTGTTAAATTTTGTAATTAATGACCAAGTGGGGTCAAGGATAATTTAATGTAATTGTTGAATATTTTATTAATAAATAAATGAAATATGAGACAACAGCTTAGGGAAGCTGTTAAATGAGTCTTTTACTAGTTACTTGATGCAGAAGGCTGGGTTGATAGCAGATTGACACTTGGCAGCATCCTCAAACTACTTCTAGTTGTTGCAGGTGGAAACTTCCCTATTTTTGTGGTCATCTTCCCCAAGAAAGTGGAACAACAGCAAGTGGCTCATTAAGTAAAAACTAACCCAAAAGACCTAGGCATGCTAATAAAAATTCCCATTGAAGACAGTTGAGGTTGCTCATTCTGTATTTGTGAACATTCTGAGTGAATGAAGTGCACAAGAGAATTCGATGGAGGGGACTAGCTGAAGTATGTTTTGAGTGGAAAAGCGTTGAAGACCTGAACTAGTGCAGCTAATCTAAGCTGAGTTCATACTGTTGCATGCAAAACTGACTTATTTTTCAACGCTCAATGGAGTTGCAGAGGATTCCTAGACTACATAGATCTCACCCAGTACTTCTGCCGGGTGGACCAAGAGACAAGCTTGGGGGTCCTGAGAATTGCAGTCCAGCTTTTCTCCAGGATTTGGTTGGGAGGAACAGGTTCCTTAAGTTGTTGTCACCTCATCTATATTTCCAGGTTCTACTTGTTTTATTCAACTATCTAAGTATTTACTGTTATCTGGAAAGTTTATGTTTAAGTAAGGATATGTTATGCCGCTGTTCTTATTGCTGCTAGGGTTAGTTAGGAGAAATGTATATGCTTTGAAAAGTTAGTAAGTTCTGAACTAGTTAAATTAGGATAAATTATCAGAAGAATTTCTGATTTAATTGATAAATAGAAAGAAAATACCTAAATTGTATTTTTCCACACCTTTTATAAGGTAGTACTCTAGTACATTAGGTTAGTTTAATTTCAGATAAAGAATTCGAATGAAGTATGCATGCACATGAAATTGTTAACTACTACAGGTTCATATGTATAGATTGTTTGTATGTTTTCTTTTGTACTTTTCATTTAGATAGAGTACTTGAACAAAATAACAAAAGCAGTTAGTAAAGAGCTAAGGGTATTAATCACTAGTCTGTGTAACAATTTACGCAGTAAATCAAAATTACTATTATAGTTTAATATTTTAATAATAAACAGATAATCTATAAACAGGAAATTAACATAACTAAGATAACCTAAAAGAAAACAGTATACAAGGCTAAACATTTTCCAAATTAATTATTCCAAGTGAAATGCAAACTAGGGTAAATCAAGAATGAAATACTAACTCTGTAATTATCTTAAGAAGAATTAGGTTTTTGTAAGATAACCTATTTAAAAGAGCTGTTCTTTTCATAATTAAATAAATTCAAAATCTATCTACTCTATTCCATACAACCATAATCATCAATTAGATGACTGTATGGAGTTACATATTTTATCCATGGGTAATTATAAAATTAAAACACCTAACAGTATATTCTCAATCTTAGAGATTACAGAAAAGAATTAAGGTATTCAGCCAATATCTTTCCTCTATTTTATTTACTACAGAAATCATTACTGATTTAATAACTATGTTACTATTTTTTTTAAAACCACTGTCAAAAACCCTCAAGATATAATTTACTTAAAAGAAAAACAAACAAACTAAAAATTTACTTAACCCTAAACCTTTGAAAGGTTATTATAACAAAAATAATTTAAGTAACCAAAATATATAAATATATTATCAAACAGAGTTACAGTCAACCAGTTGCAAGCTATAAGTAATCTTTAAAACCGAAAACTGAACTTAAATAGTTACGGCCCTATGGCCTTTTTACATTACAAGTCAAGGCTTAAAATCCTGTTTCAAAAAGTATCATCACTACGAACAAAATCTACAATTGAGAATGATTTTGTCTCAACTATGGAATCCCTAAGCCTCCATTCCAAAAATAGCCACTAGGGATTCATTAAAACTGAACTAAACATCATAGTATCAGCCTCATAGCCTTTTAAAAAAATAAACAAAGCATCTTATATCCACGACCGAACAGTAAACCAAGAACCATGCGAACTCCATCATCTAAAAAACAACACCATACACCACGGCAGGAAAAACCTCAGCGAGACCGAGGCTTACCAGGGTTATGTGCAGCTTGGAATCTGGGCAGAGTGGTCTTCGGCGACTGTCAACACCTCTCTGTAGAAGCTAAGCACCTACACATTAAATTCAAACTAATATAAAAAATCAAAACAACAACTACTAGTGTATAATGAAATATTTAAAGACAAAAGAATGACGTATTTTTATCTGCAGTATAGTTTTATCAACCATGTAGTAGTTTGAGTACAAACCCTAGCCACCTTTCGTAGACAACGAACTTCATAGAAGAAATGCGACTCATAGAGTGCAAGACTGAAAACCAAAAACCCCACGACGAAGCAGAGTCTTTGCCACTCTACAGATTGGGCTGCGAAGACATCTGACTTTTACCCAAATACAAGAAAGACAGTAAATAGCTCTAGCCACACTACGACAACCCTAGGGCCTTACACACCTCCTCAGCTCACTAACGCACTAGGGAATGATTAAAAACACTTCCAGAGGTAAGGTAATGAAAAGAGCATCGAGGTTCCAAAGCTAAGTAGTGGCGAGGAGAAGGTTTCGTTCACAAACCAGAGATAGTGTTCAATCACACTTCTACACGTGGGAGAAGAAGGTTGTTTGGTAGGAATTTTGATACAGTGGAGGGACAAACAGGCAGAGCAGCCATGAGCCCGCGGCCACTCTTCCATAATAAGGTAAAAGCGAGAATTTAGGTTTTAGAGATCCTTTTATATGACAAAAACTCCAAAGTCAAACCCTAACAAATGAGCATCGACCACGTAGCTCTAATTTTATTTGCAAAGGATGGGTTTGGTATTAAAGTTCGAACTCCTTGTTGTAGCCTGCACATATTGGTGTATAAAAGAGTTAATACCATGAGATATTTTATGTCATGCATACTTTAAAACCATTTTACATTATATTATTATTCCATGTCATGTTGTGTTATTTTTATTGTGGTTTTATACTTGCTTTATCCCAAGTATATAACTTGGGAGGTAGTGGTTAAAACTAGGGTCATAGTATAAGCTAAAACCATAGAGATGGTATAAAGAAATCTATGCTTTTCATTGTTTCCTTTTATAAACAAGGTTGTGGAATTGGTATTAGAAATATACAAAATGATGAAGGAAAGCATTTACATGTACATGTTTGTAACTATAGAAGATACCATGCTAGGATTTTTCTTTTCTAGGTATTAAACTATGGACACTAATATATGATTTAAAACAATAATACCCTTACGAGATGATAAAATCATACAAACAAACATAGAATAGACTTCCTCGAAGGATAATTCTTTTACTTGAAATAATAGGATATTTAAACCTGAGTTTAAAGAAAAACATTTATAATACAGCATCTAAAAAATTTTGGTAAGTATTGAATAGTTATAAACTATCCTTTATACTAAATACTAGTTTTCATGAGTGGTTATTGGTCAGAAGTATTTTATCACTTCAAATAGATCATAGATCTTCTAGGTTACTGTATCTCTTAATGGTAGAAAGAAATATGTTCCACAAGATGCATCTACTAGAATTACATATAAGTTTTTAACTAAAAATCACAAAATGAAAGTTAATTGAACAAGTTCTGGATAATAAGCGTAGATGAGCTAAATCCAGTTTATTAAAATATTGTTATTACTAACATTTATGAAGATTTCAAACATTAAGGATCAACGATACCTTTTACTTGGCTCAAGCTGTAATGCAATTAATTTAACTAGCAATTTATTCTACGCTAGTGGAGATGATAAATCTCGATCTAGAAAAACTGAAAACAAACTTCTCACATGTAAAGGACATGTAACACAAGCATCACTTCATTGTATTAGCTATAAGCTAAGTAAGCCTTGATCTCAACTGAATATCTTTCCTACTTGTCATAAAACAGTAAAATAAACTTCGTGCTAGAAGTTTTAAAATATGTTTTATTCCTGTTATATCAACCGTAATTCGATTCCTAACATGGAGTTATGAAAACAATCTAGTAAGTATACAAAACTAAAGTCTTACCAAATAGTCAGTTCTAATTTAATACAGATTAAAGTAACCATTAGCAGTAATTTATTTCTTAAGTAATGACGACTGCAAACATTTTATGTTACATGAAAAATTTTAATTTTTTACAAATTTTTGGGTTATTACAAGTTTAATTGTCCCACGTTGGACGATTTAGGTCAACGGAGATAATATATCTATTATGGTATCTTTTCTTGGTTTTGGGTTTCCACGTAAATTATTGTGCATCTATCTTTAATTCTTTCTTGTGATTATGATTTTCTCGCATATTATTATTATTGATGCTCGTTTAAATCCTAAGATTCACCCCCATAATTCCAAAACTACATGAAAGGAATTTTCCCATCAACCTCACAAATTCATTCAAGATTGGATTTAGACAAACATAAGTTATTGGTTCATTTAAGAACATGGAAACAATTGGATGAATTCTAAGGTTGAAAATTGAAAATAAAGGATTTAATATCCCATAGGCCCCCTTTCATTATCCCCTCTGGTGGAATCATAGCCCATTTGTTCTCTTTACACAACCATCTTGGACCATTTTTATTATTTTTCCAACATAACATTTACATAGCTTTCACGTTAGCATGAATATCCAACCATACAGTCCAACTAAAAACATTTGCATCATACATAGCTAGAAATTCACTAGTCATGCCTTGGCTTTGAACTCTGCCCTTGGAATCCACACTAGCATATTTACATCATTTAAATTATTTTGATTCAATATACTCCAAATCAAAACTAGGGATATTACATACATGCTCTACATACTCCTCTTTGAGACTAGAAGGATCATCCAACTTTCCAATGGAATGTACAAGTTCCATAGGATCAAGGAAAAATGTAAAGACCACCCTCTCTGATCCCTCTAACCAAAGTCCTTGAATTATGTATACTATAATCATTGATAGTTCATTGATGTCCTTCAAATGCAACTCTACACTGTAAATTTGTCCTACAAAAAATTTAAATATGATTCTTGTTTAAATCAAGGAAAAACTATGACAACATTCAATTCAAGAACATATCTAATGGAATCTAGAAGAAAATGGATGCAAATACTCTCGGGAGATAAGTAGAATCATCATCGAGCTCCACATTCTACTTCTCTCTTGCTCTTAAATTTTGTTGAAGAGTGATCTATTATAACTGATATGACTTGAAGTTCCATTGTTCACATACCATCCAAGACTAAACACATTGTTAGAAAATAAAGAAGATACCATTGATAAGGTGGACTCAAACTGAGAGGAATCCTCCTCTATAGCTACTATAGTCCTAGTTGAAACTTGTTTATTTCACTTTCCCCTTTTTTTAAATGGACATTAATTGGCATAATGTTCCATCATGTTACATTAGAAAAAAATCACGTTACTTAAATCCTTCCATATAGTTCGACCTTCCTTATTCATGTAGCATTTCTCTCTACCCTTATTTTTCCTCTCGAGAATATCAATCTCATCTACTTCCTCTTATTTTCTTGAACAACATTGTACCCTAATTATTTCTTGCACAAGATAATTTCATAGCTTTGCAAAAGGAAGAAGATTCTCATGAGCACAAACACTTTGAGAAAAAGGACTCAAATATGGTAAAAGTATATTCAAAGCAATGGACACCAACTCCTTATCCTTCACCTTCATTCCAATGGAAACAAATTGATCTCTCAAATTTGTAATTCTAATCATATAGCTCACCACAGTGTCTATCTTGCTCATGTGAATGGTTGAAAGCTTGTTTCACACAACCACCTGTCAACAAATATAAGAGCTTTGAAACAACTCAACCAAATCACTAAACATGTCCCTACTTGTTGTCCTCTCTCCAATGTGAGGGATGAAATGATCCTTCACTGAATCAAGAATGAATATATTTTCCTTGTACTTCTCCATATTATGAGAAAGCACTTAAACTAGATCAACAAGTACTGGAACTGCATTTACAACATGCTCACAAATATCAATTCCATCCATAAACATATGTAACCTAAGCTTCCAATTAACATAATTCAAACTTCCATCGCACCCGTCACTCTCTAAGAACGAGAGTCATATAACACATCCTACAACAATCTTCAAGTGCACAAAGAAACAATAAATGAAGTAGAAAAAATCATTTATTGGGTTCAAGCACCTCTCCAAATCTATTTAGGGTTTGACATGCATTAACTTCAACAAGATCAAAGTACCACTCTTAGGTAAAATGTATCTAAAATAACAACTCTCTTTTCACCTAAAGAGTGATTTCAACAAAATAGGTTCGATACCATTTAGAACTTTGTGCTCTTAATATTTTCATGCAAATTCAGAAATTTCACCTCTTTATTAAAGGTTTCTGAAGTGAGGTTTCATCGCTTCTTAAGGGAAACCCCAATGTAAATAATGTAAATATTCCAATACTAAAATATAATGTAAAATGATAAAAGATACGATGATAGGTAAGATGGTGAATATACAATTGTTGGCCCACTTTTATAATAGCTGGGGCATTGTCTATTTGAAGGGACACATCCTCTCATTAATTATTAATCCTACTTGTATTTAATATTTATGTATTTGTTAATTATTTGTTACATTTCCTTCCCCTTAAGGGAAGCTTTGTCCTCAAAGCTTTATTGAAGGAAAGGGTAATGTCTGATTTTTTTGCTTGAATTGTCTTCTCTGGATCCTTTCTTTTAGTATTTGTGACACTTGATGAAATGAGACGATACGAGTTACGAAATCCAAAAGAGAACTGTTGCATCATCTCTAATGTGGTCCATCCAAGATCTATTTTTATCAGAGCTACTTGATCATTTTGTGGGATGGGTGTTCCTATTTGTTGTTTAGTACTTTGATTTGATGTTTTTTCTTCTCTGACAACTTATCTCTTCGGTGTATGTTCATTTTGACCCTATCATTGGTCAAAACGGGGTTTATAATTGGGGTGTCGATAAGGATTTCTTATTGTATGTTATTCCGATGTATTTACTTCATTCTTATCTATGGTGATGACTGGATTTACTTCCTCAAATTGACTTTGTTTTTCGGAAAGTGTGGATGCTTCTTTTTGGATTTGCGCTACATTATTCTCCAGTGGATTGTTTTTACATTAAATCTTCTCGAACCTTTCATCTTGCGAATTTTTTTCCTCTTTTAACTTCTCGATTTATTACTCTAGTTCTTAATTAGGATTCTTTAGGCATTGATTTTCTTCTTGCTTTTCTAAAATTCTTCCTTCGAGGTCTTCATTGGACCGTTCCTTCTTGCGATTATGTTTCAGTTTTTTAATCTTCATAATTAATGTTTTGTTATGATTTCGTAGTCAAAACATTTTTTCGGTATTGTTTGATAACACATTCTTTATTTTTGTAATTTCCAACTTATGTGTCTTCTTAATGTAGACATACTGTTGCTGGAGTTTTTCCTTCTGTTGTTGATGTTGACATAACTTGAATTCTTGATTTTCTCGCTTTCTCTGGACGTGCTCCAACTCATTATCTTTTTCCATGATGAATTTCTTTAAAATAGTTATTTATTCTTCTAACTCTTCATATCGTCCATAAGTTGAAGGATGCAGGGGACAGCGTGGAGGACGTGGGCGGAAGGAGGAGCAGTGCGTAGGAAAATTGAAACATAGAGATGGAGGTTGAGCGCGGGAGGTTGCTGGAGGAAAAGGATGGAGGATGGCATGTGGCTGGATGCGTAGGTGAGAGTGGAGGAGAGCAGAGGAGTGGGCGTGATGGAGAGTGGAGGTGGTGGATATCGAGAGTAATAGAGAGTGGAGGTGGTGGTGACTGGGAGGCGGGAGGACGCAAAGGTGGACTGAGCGGATGAGTTCAGGTGAGAAGAAATGGCGCGATGGTGAGGATAATTTGTCATGACGAGAGAGGGGAGAATAGGGACGTGGTCATGGGGAGGAAGGGGGCACAGCATGGAGGGTGGGAAGCGACAACGCAATGGCGAGTGGAAATGGAGTGTTGGCTCATGTGAAGTGTGAAGTAGGTAAATAGTGGTGGGAGGATTAGCGCATGGTGATGACAGAGCAGTGATGATATGAGTGGGAGTGTGGTAGCAGACGGGCAGTGTGGGAAGAGGTGGAGGTGAGGTGTCGGGATAGGAGAGGAGCGTTAGGGAGGGCTACATGAAGGGGTGTGGGAATGAGTTGGAGATCAAGAGGCCAAGGGCTCAATTTCTGGTCAAGGACCAAGATCCAGAAAAATTATGATGAATGTTGGCCAAGGGCCGAATTAGAGTGGCCAGAGAAAGGAAGGCTCTGATACCACTGAAGTGAGTTTTCCCCTTCTTAAGGGAAATCCCAATGTAAATAATGTAAATATTCCATTACTAAAATATAATGTAAAATTATAAATGATATGATGATAGGTAAGATGGTGAATATACAATTTTTGGCATGCTTTTATAATAGCTGGGGAATTGTCTATTTGAAGGGACGCATCCTCTCATTAATTATTAATCCTACTTGTATTTAATATTTATGTATTTATTAATTAGTTGTTACAGTTTCTCAGATCTAGTCCCTATGAATTTTCATCATCAGGAATTAACTGAGATATAATAAAAGAACAACAAAAATAGAAAACATTTCACTTGTTAACAACCCCAATCCACTCTCCAACTCAAGAGAAAAGATTCCAAACTTATGCAACAAGCTCAAACCCTCTACCGGAAATCTTATCATGCACATAACCATCTCTGAAAATCACTTTATTACAACAATAATTACAATAATAAATCATACCTTACTTCAATATTAATGTTAAACTCTTAACAATTTTAGTCTTAAATCACCACCACATATAAGTGTTAAAAATTACTAAAATGTGAATACGATGATGGCATAAAATCAAATGAGCACTCCTTTAATGGTTGCAAATGCACTTCTTTAATGGCTGCAAATAAGAACTTGGATGGTTGTAGATGAACACTTTAATGGATTCAAATGAGCTATTAGGTGGTTGCAAATGCCTTTTTGATGGCTGCAAAATCTCTTCTTGAACTTGAAAAAGCTTGATCCTTGATAATAATAATAAATCATGTGAAGTGTGAAGTAGGTAAATAGTGGTGGGAGGATTAGCGCATGGTGATGACAGAGCATTGATGATATGAGTGGGAGTGTGGTAGCAGACGGGCAGTGTGGGAAGAGGTGGAGGTGAGGTGTCGGGATAGGAGAGGAGCGTTAGGGAGGGCTACATGAAGGGGTGTGGGAATGAGTTGGAGATCAAGAGGCCAAGGGCTCAATTTCTGGTCAAGGACCAAGATCCAGAAAAATTATGATGAATGTTGGCCAAGGGCCGAATTAGAGTGGCCAGAGAAAGGAAGGCTCTGATACCACTGAAGTGAGTTTTCCCCTTCTTAAGGGAAATCCCAATGTAAATAATGTAAATATTCCATTACTAAA
Source organism: Pseudotsuga menziesii (assembly GCA_001517045.1). Taxonomy (NCBI): domain Eukaryota; kingdom Viridiplantae; phylum Streptophyta; class Pinopsida; order Pinales; family Pinaceae; genus Pseudotsuga; species Pseudotsuga menziesii. The sequence goes on along the minus strand of LPNX011194764.1, from coordinate 267,575 downwards.
ATATAATGTAAAATTATAAATGATATGATGATAGGTAAGATGGTGAATATACAATTTTTGGCATGCTTTTATAATAGCTGGGGAATTGTCTATTTGAAGGGACGCATCCTCTCATTAATTATTAATCCTACTTGTATTTAATATTTATGTATTTATTAATTAGTTGTTACAGTTTCTCAGATCTAGTCCCTATGAATTTTCATCATCGGGAATTAACTGAGATATAATAAAAGAACAACAAAAATAGAAAACATTTCACTTGTTAACAACCCCAATCCACTCTCTAACTCAAGAGAAAAGATTCCAAACTTATGCAACAAGCTCAAACCCTCTACCGGAAATCTTATCATGCACATAACCATCTCTGAAAATCACTTTATTACAACAATAATTACAATAATAAATCATACCTTACTTCAATATTAATGTTAAACTCTTAACAATTTTAGTCTTAAATCACCACCACATATAAGTGTTAAAAATTACTAAAATGTGAATACGATGATGGCATAAAATCAAATGAGCACTCCTTTAATGGTTGCAAATGCACTTCTTTAATGGCTGCAAATAAGAACTTGGATGGTTGTAGATGAACACTTTAATGGATTCAAATGAGCTATTAGGTGGTTGCAAATGCCTTTTTGATGGCTGCAAAATCTCTTCTTGAACTTGAAAAAGCTTGATCCTTGATAATAATAATAAATCTCTAGTATACTAACTAACCTTAGTACCCCTACTGCTCATATACCATATGAGATTTAAACATATAGATCTAGGAACATAAACTAAAGAGATATACAGTGAAAAACAAATGAGAAAACAACTAATATGTAACAAATTATTTAACACAGATCATTACACAAAAAACTAGAATCAGATAGGAAGAATAGAATGATGTATTTCATTAACCTGAATGAATGGAGGTGAACAATATTTAAAGGAAGACAATTTGAATTAGGTCAAGAGGAAACTTGAACTCATATAATGTAAGAGAATATAGTAAAGCTTAACTATAGTAAAGAACCCTTAGTTATCCATTATTACTCTCCCTAACTGAGTTACACAAACTCATGACTTCACAGCCACTAGTTCTGACTGAAGGATGCTCAGTTAACTGACTGAATGAACATTCAAAACCTTAAAATCGCTCAAGGAGGGAAGAATTGTCTTATAATAGATAAAAATAGGTGCATTGAGTCCCTGAACAATGGATTAAACTCCCCAGATTCACACTTTCAATGTGGGACCCTAAAATTAAGGAAAATAAGCCTTGACTGAAGAAATTCACCCTCATATGCCAAAATAGACTTCATGAGTTCTAAAAAAGAAACATAAGGTAGTTTAGAACCCTTAGAGTTTAGAAGTAAGATCTGGTGACTCATATGGTTAATATGAATGAGCTTTGGCCCACTAGAGTCATGAAGTAAAGGTCTAGGTTACTAGATAGGAGAATCATGATATGGAGAAGGTATTTTACTCCAACATTAATGCCAACACTAGCAAACCTCCTTGGCTCCAAGCAATATTTTTCTCTCCTCTTCTTCTCCAAAAATTGAAACCCTAGGGTTATTTTTCCAAGAAATAATATTTTGAAAAAACCTCCAAATACCTCCCCATGCTTTATGGATGGTAAACTAGGTAAAGCACTAGCCCTAATTACAAAGCATAACCCTGAGGGATCAAGAGAGTCAAATTTGCAACCTCCCCAAATTTGGAGGAAGAGATGTCACATCTAGCTCATGACCACTTGAGATAAACCTGAATGAAAACCATTACTCTTTTCCTTCTTAGGGTAGAAACCCTAACCCTATACTTCAAGAATGCTCAAGAAAACTAGCATCTCAAGACAAGAAAATAAATTACAAAGAATAATCTCATAGAATAGATTAGAATGTTTGTCTTACATCTATAAACATAAGATGATCAAGTTGATACAAAATGATAGTACTCGCTAATCCTCTACATGTATAAGAGGTAATGAAGGCCAACAACACAAAATTGGGCCTAAATCCTTACAAGCAACCCAGTACAAACAATTAGTCCGATGCATGTGAAGTGTTATACTCTAATGGTACACTTTCATGCTCCAAGGTGATGATGATCCTCAAGACAAGGTCTAAGGCAAGGACCCTCCTCATACAAGATCCAACACTCCTCCTCTATGGGCCCCATTTCTCTAATGTATCTCTAAATTAATTTTCCATTTTCAGGTCCACCCACCTACATGTACATTCTCTTAAACCGTGCTAGAATAATTCCAATACAAGCCCCAACATAAGCACCCTAAGTAACCCCATTTTGTATAGGCATCATGTTGAGGCCTGGAAAATCGCAGGCGGCAACAGTAAGGGATTCTCCCCAATCAGCGTTCCCAACTAGCCCGCTGACTGTTTGGTATAGGGAATCCGTCCGGTTTGCGGTCCGGCTACCGTAGGTCAAAGTAACAAACAAAGGGCTTTACCGGTTGCGGCCCGGCCCACCGAGTTTTTGTATTTTTACTTAAAGGAATGATATGCACGTGCCTAATTGAATGCAGGCTGGTTTAAATGCAGGGGCGGTCACAAAGTGATGCGCAGGTTCTTACCTCTCGTCTTATGCTCACGAGCAAACAAACCAGATACGAACAGAAATAACTAACTATCTAAACTATCCCTAGGGAGCGAGACTATCAACTTAACTGAGCAATACAAAATCACATACAGTGAGAAAAATCACAGATAGCCGATACTTTTCCCACAGCATATAAAAACTACAAATATTCAAATAACCAGTCAGCCGATCATTCTATAACAACAATTATTGCTCATAGTGCAAATGCATCCCAGAAAAGACTGCAAAATAATTAACAAGAACTTAGGTTCGAAACATCAAATATCCTTACAGCGCATGAAATACAGCTGAACACGAAATAGTTCTTCTTCAGCATTATTCATTGAATAGCATTGGTACATTTCACTTCTTTACTCTTTCCAGCAGACAAAATTGCAGTTCACTTCGCAAAACGAAATAATTCCTCTTACAAGTCAACAATTACAAAATTTTCTAAGGGAAAAAAGCCCCACTTTCATCGAGCTTCCCATTATTTAAACTACCACTCATGTCCTCTGGGTTCCCTCAACGCGTCTTTTCCATGCTATTGACGATTCAGTTTCTTTCCTGGTCGTTTCACCTTCTCCATCATTTCTGCAGGCGTTTATTTTCTGACAGTAACCGCTAAACAGAAAATGTCCCATCGGCGCCTCGGTCATTCGTTCACGTTGTCCTTTCCGGCGCGATGCTCCGCTTCAGCGACTCACGAGATAATCTCTGCATACAAACTTGGTGCATTATCCATTGAATTCAGACATTAGGCATCCACAATTTTAAAATTATAATGATATATTCACAACGAGCTAGCCTAGCTCATCCGGGTGAGGAACTGCGGAGGCTCGGAACGGCAACGAAAAGGTAAATCGGCAGTCGGGCAGTTCTTAGCTCGGATGGGAGAAGGCTCCAGGAGCCGCAACGGCGGAAGAGGGCCAGAAGAGGGGAAGCGGAAACACGGGCGTCGTAGGTGATCGGGCGGCGGAGAGGAGTGGATCGGACGACAGACTACTCTGCCACCCGCAACGGCGGATGGAACGCAGGCTACAAAAAGGCTACGGAGGCTAAAAAAGGCGGAGCTCGGGTGTCGGGTGGAACTCACGTCGGGGCCCGACTTTATCTCACCAGCCGCAACGTCGGGTGAACCGGAACTCTGGGGCAAGCGATTCACAACCCGAATCGGGCGCCGGAGAGAAGTGGATCGGACGGGGACTTTGGTCTAAGAGCCGCAACGGCGAGTGATATAAGACTCCGCTTCTCCCAAAAGAGGCTCGATTCAAAGGGAAGAATTAACAACGCTAAGGCTCAAATGAGGCCAAAAACCAAAATTTCGCTAAGGTAAACCTTCACGCTCTTAAAAGTGCTACAACTGATCTCACGACTCACAATGAACTGGACGCAACCAGCCAACAAGACGGACGCTCAACTTTAAAGCAAAGATACTCAAAGACACCAAATTTTCACCCTTAGATTCAAGTCAACCAAGATAAGTAGGGGTCCCAGAATTTAAGTGAACAACTGAAGTCGGGGAAACGGTTGCGGCAGCAACACATCAATGCCCTTCTTTGGAATTCTAAACATTCTTCCTCCAATGTAGGGTGTTCTCCAAGCAAGAAACCTCTCCATGTGGATAGCATGTGGAATTTCACCAAGTTGTCTTCAACGCTCCAAAGAATAATGTTAATCAAACATCTATATGAAGTCTAACAACCAATGGCTAAGCCACATCGAATGTCTATATCCATCACAAATCAACGAAGGGATAACTAACCATACACCATGTACCCCGCATCTTATGAAGCATCCACAAACAAGTTGTGAATAGTTTCGAAGTAAGCTTGAAAGCTAACAGAGAATCCTTATTCTATAGAATATATTGAATTGGAATCTTTGAGACACTCCTAGAGGCTATTCTAAGATTGTATAACTAGTCTTTCCAATCTCTAAATGACACACATTCTCTCTAACATCATACAAAGTACCATTGGAGTAAAACAAGAGTGTCCCTCACCTCGGATGGGGTGTCATCACGGTAGTGAATGAGCACAATATGGAAGGTGACGTCCTTCCACCTGCAGGCTCGGTTGGGTTGGAAGGAGTTTGGGGCGGATTAACTAACTCCTATCCCTCGGAGTAAGAGCAAGCTAAACTTTAGATGATCTGCATCCAGATTTAGATAATTTTTTCGACTAAAATCCGGTGGAAATTACTAAAATGGTAGTTTTGGGTTGTTAGAATTTGATAATCGGGGTGACCCAGGGATAATGGAAGTCACTGAATTCATTCATGAATTTATATTTATCTTTATATTTTATCTTTATCTTTATCTTTTAACTTTTATTGCATGGTCAATATGCACTAACTTTATTGTATCTATCATATCATATTATACTAAGAAGATTTGTCGAATGCTATGATCATATTATATAACTTTATCTTTATCTCTTATATTTATCTGTTATTATCAAGTTAAGTAATTCACTCTAGAGGTGTCCAGTGTCTAAAGGAGACTTAATCACAATTAGTGACCATGGTTAGCAATACATCACACAACATTAATGCTTCAACATGCAAAGCATTTACCTCTATAATTGGAGGTCCACCCCATGGGTACCTACTATAATTGGAGGTCCACATGAGAATCCGACTACCTCTATAACCAGAGTTTCAGCTCATGTGTACCTACTATAACTAGAGGTCCACATGAGAATCTAACTTGACACACAAGTCCAGATCCTTGTCCAACGAGACTTTTACAACATCAATTTGATATATCAAATCATTCACCTCTATATGGGAGCAATAACCTTTTACATGGAAGGCTTAGTCAACCTTGAGTCCAACTCAAGAATCTACTCCAAGCTTCCTAGTCCCACTCAGGGACCCTACCTCAAGACATGAGACCCAATTCCGGATACACAAGATTGGCTTGGAGAATGAATCTTGATGTTATATCTTTAAAAAAAATTGTTTAATCAATGGTCTCTTCCCAAGCTTACATGGAAGGAACATCAAACCTCCATGAAAATTCTTGTTGCAAGGATTGAATACTTGTTTGGAGCTAAGTCACATGACACGACATGAGACACAAAGGAAATGTGCATACAAGTATTTGACATGGGACGCGTTGACCCTAGGAACAATACACTTGGGACATGTGTGTGTGTGTGTGTGTGTGTGTGTGTGTGTGTACACCCATAATTTTTAGAAATTAGAAACTAGTTACATCGTACTACATCAACAATAATCAAACACACCATCAATTAGAATATTAAATACATGTCATAAAATAGAAGCTTAGAAGTTAGAACCATAAACTGCAATGTTCTCATCAATTCATTTGATGTCTTTAAAATCAAAAAGTATTACTTAGAGATTGAGTCATTCATACTATAAGTGGGAATGCCATTGGAATATACAAAATATGTAGATACTTGAATCATAAATGGAATAATCTTATAGTTGATCTCTATCAGTGGTCCTCCTCCATGTTAGAATCATCAAAATCACCACCACTTCCACTTGTATATCCTCCATACTCTTCGTATCCAATCCAAGATATACATCTACTGGTGTGGAGGATGACCCCTCATGAGGATCACTATCATCGAAAGTGACCGACTCTAGCACTGGTTCATTAAGATTCAAGTTGGAAAATGACATATCAACATTGTTGTCTAAACTCATATCATTAGGAAATACATCCACATATTTTTCTCCCCTTCAACCACTCCTCCCTCTACTTGTAAATAAGGCAAAATGTTGGAGTACACATACACTGTTGTCTCTGCACTTAACTACTCAAGTCTACGTTTTTTCAAATTGTACAAATTCTCATATGTGATCCAATTCCTCTTGCAATAAGAGGATGAAGTACCCTAAAAGAGGATTCTCATGGCTAACTATTGTAGAATAGGACATGTTTCCCCATGCGTTTCCCACCAAGACTAGGGTCTCTTAATCCCCTAGTCTAAGCACATAATAGCCTCCAAATATTCAAGTGCTAGTCCTCCTCCACATCAAGGAATACTTCCTTGGTGTCAACACATCAGTACATCTGTCTTATTTTATGACACATGTTCAATACATTGGATATCATTAGGGCAATTTTGAGGTAAAAAATGGGCCTCAAAACTAAATATGTACTATCAAAATCAACCTTACAAGAACTAATCAAATCCTAGAGAATGGCATCATTCCTTATGGTTGAGGTGGCATTGTCAGAGTAAAGTTGCTTATTGTCAAATTCTAAATGGTGGATAAAAATCCATAGTTAACCATATTCATAATGGGGTGTTCCTTGTTACTTAGGTTTGGATATGTTCACTATTACTTAGGTATGGAAGTATCATGAGATTGACATTTATATTAAGTAGGTGACCATGGGAATGGAGAGAAACATGTAAGATATAAAATTGATCTTCCATTCATGTGAAGGCCCATTTTTCGCATAGATTCAATCAGGGTTTTAAGGATGTCCAACCACAATGAACATGGAATACAAACTACTATTTAAGGGAGAAAAGAGAGGTACATCAAGAAAACAAATGCAGGAAAGTTCTAAAGAAAAATGTGGTAGTCTTGTCTCTCCTTTACCATACTTTATGGTGCCTCTTGTTATGGAGGCGGCACTAATGAAATCAAAAGGAGTAGGTAGCGGCATAGTGGAGTTTGTGTTTGACCTTGGAGGAATAGAATTGTGTTGTAGACCATTACTTAGGTGTATCTACAGATATAGCATAGCTTTTAATTTGCTTATCTCAAAAAATTAAATGGTAAGGGTAATCAAGAATGCATGGAAAGGATAAAGAATCCCTAAATGTGAAATGGTAAGGATAATCGAGAACACATTTAAAGGATAAAGAATCCCTAGACATGAGAATGTTCAAATAACATAGTTGGTAAGGGAGAGACTCAAAGAATCCTAGTTTCAAGGTAATTGGAACCATATTCTTCAAAAAAAAATGGAACCTCATGACAATTGAAGATAATTCATTGGTTGGTTTTCACTAATGGGCTCATTTATCATATATGCTCAAGACAACTCATCATAATATAAAACATAGATATCATTGAATGGGTTGTCATTTATGAAATTGAAAGCATTAGTCTTTAATATTGTGAAACATAATTACATAGAATGCACTGGTTAATTACAGTATTGTTATTGTGCCAAAAGGTGCTTTCTACACCCAAGTATGAGGGAGAAGTGTAATTTCATGATCAATGTGGAGTTAAAACATGGAATTTTAATAAAATAAAATATATATATAAGGAAAAAAATTACAATGTCATCCCTAACCTAAATTTTGAAATAGAAAAGATATATTCCAATGAATTAAAACTTAAAAATTAATGAAACTTGAATACTTCTTGCTATATGGTTGTTCATGTGATCTAGGGAAGATTCTCATTATCCAAGTATCAAGTTCTCCATGTTTTCAACCACGTGCCATATATTATCTAATTTACTAATTCGTATAGTTTTCAACAATGCAAGTTTGACTATATCCCATTAATTACTTGATATGGATATTATAGAATTTATCTATATTTACTTATTTTCCATTTACATGGGTTTTTACCTATTTTCAATTTACATGGTTTTTTTAATAATGGTGATGAAATTTACCTTTTATGATTTCATTTAATATAGTTTTATCACCAACATAGATCCATGCTAACTCCATATCTATCATGCACTGATAGGGATCAAATCCTTGGAGGTGAAAACTTTCCCTTAAGTTTTTGCACTCTAAAAAAGGTTTGCACCTCCAAGGATTTGATCCCTATCGACTCATGATAGATCCGGATTTAATATGGATTTATGTTGGTATTAGTACTAGAAATGAGGCAAAGTATCATGATATCCACAGTTTATAAATTGAACCTTGCAACAAAAACCATAAATAGCAATACTCTTTGAACCTTGCACAGGAGAAGCTCAATACCATAATCTTGTTGTAATGTAAGAAATCATTTTTTTGCGGCAAGAGAAATATTTTATCTATCCATGCTTCGAAGACTAACTGTTTTGTGAATTTATCATATGTTGTATTATAGGAAATGCCCCTCGGTATTTTCCCCAAGAAAGGTCAACAAAAATGTTTGGGAAACATCCCAAAAATGCTTCAACATTTCATAGTACTTGTAGAGAACATAGTGTCATCAAAAGATTTATGTCCAAAATTAATACCGTTTTTGTTCTTGATGAGAGGTCCCATATTAATGTATTGCCATTGTGACAGGGACATCAAAAAATTCCAAAATATGTAACGTATTTCCCTATGGAATATATATGATATTGTTAATGTAGTAATTGGTGAACACTACCCATCTTGCAACAAAGTATTAAATGTTGTGTCAGGAAATGTATACATCGTTGGATATGAAGTGATTCAATTATATACAACCCTTACCATGGAAGGACTGATAAATGCATTCAATCAAGCATTGAAAAGAGCTTACTGAAAGTGTATGATGATATAGCATGATCCTCAAGGGGATGGAGATATATTTGACAAAATGAGGAATCCTCTTATGGAAAAGGTTCGGGGATAAATGCTCAAGATGATAAGTTTGACAAAAAGGAAAATATGAAAGAGACATGTCAAAATTGTTTTGACATAGAACATGGAAACACATAATAGAAGAGAAATATCTACAATGTGGAAAGATTACGATATAATGAAGAAGAGGATTGTGGAAAATAATTAAGAAACTATCATGTAAATTTCATTTCATTTCATTTAAATATTGATGTTTATGAATGATCAAATTTGATCGATGGAAACAGTAAAATGCGTGAAGATGAGTGAATGAATTCCATTGTTAGAGAATTGAGAAAAAAACAAAAACAAAAAGTCTTAAGTGTCAAAAAGAGATACAATGAAACACACTAAGAAGGAAAAAATAGATGAGGGTTCAAAGGGAACCAGGTGGAAACCCTAAACCAAAAAAGTTGTTCAGCAAGGTTCTTGTTAACCCTGATATTGTATGAGGGTCACAATTGTGATTTTCTTTGGAATGGATGGAGTTTGCAATTTAGTTCATATAGAGTTTTTTTATGGATTGAGGGTACATACCTTCACTACAGTTTTTCTTGTTCCTATTGTTTTATTTGATGGATATATTTGGGCTTGATTGAGCTGGTGTTTTGGTGGTGGAGGCTCACTTCAAGGTGGATGGTCATGTTTGATGGCTCATATGGTAGTGTTCTTTTCATATTTCATTAATTTGCTTGATGGATCGCCCTCTTGGTATATGCTTCATGTATGATTACTACTTCATATGAATTATCTTGGTATCATGTTGTTCTCGGAGTTTCCTAATGATTGGATGGTGGTGTTGTACTATTATTTTGTCATTAGGAGGGGGCATTCCACATGATCCTCTTTTGTTATGCTCGCCACATGACTATATTTGCATATGTGTTGATGTGACTTGATCATACTTGGAACTAGGGGGTGAGTGCCTTGGCACTTGGGCCTTTGTTTTATGTGTATTATACCTTGGAATGGTTTGTATCATTATCATGGAGTGTTTTCCTTATTCACCCTTCTTCACGTGGTTTTAGCCTTCAATATGGATTTCTTTAGCTTCATTTGGGTGGTTTGAGCTTCATGGTTCAAGCAATTTCGTCAGATTGAAGAAATTTAGCACATAAATTACTTATGATGATGTGAACATGGATTTAGATGGAACAATCCCTTCATGGCACACATATTAAATAATTTAATATTTTATCACCATTTCACTACTGGATAATGGGGTTTTCCCTCCTCTAGGGAGTTAATAGATGATGAGGTCGTTCTCTCTTTTAATGTAAAGAAAATAATTTTGGTTTCTAATTGTTGTTGATATATGCTAGGAATACCTTGTAAAGGACATGGTGGAGAGGCTAAGGGAAAGGGTATATCTAGCATGTTGGAAGGGATTATGTGATGAATTTTCCCTCTTCGTCCCTTTTTTGTTCTATTAATGAATGTAATGTATTGATTCTACCAAATAGTTGATGATAGTCTAATGCTTCATTGTAGGACACACCATCATGGCATATTTTGAGTGTGGCACCTTTAGGGCCCTTTCAATTTTATTCTAGAATTATTAACAAGAAGTTGAGGTGGATTGTAGCATTTATATCAACTCTATTTACCTTAACTATTCATAAATAGATATTTTAGATTAATGCATATTCACTTTGGATAGGCACTAATCCCAATCCCCATCATTCCATTTTTAATTTATTATACTATAGCACATTGTTTTTCTAAAGTTATTCTTGATAGGCACTAATCCCAATCCCCATCATTCCATTTTTAATTTATTATACTATAGCACATTGTTTTGCTAAAGTTATTCTTCATAATCACTTTGACCCTCCTTGTCATAGATTTAGCATAGCTTTAGTACCCCTAACTTAGGGAAGTCCCCCCATCAACACTTGTTTTGTTTTCCTTGGAGAAAACAATATATCTAAGAAAAATATTATTGTTTATTGGAAGAGAGATTGAGATCACTCTATTTAAAAGTCAGTTCTCTCCTTCATTTGTTATGTTTGGATTTTGAGGATTATCCTCATGAGGCTTTAATGAATATCCTTTTGAAAACCCAATGAAGCGTAAGGGTTTCTCTCTTTTAATGTTAAGGAAATATTTTGGGTTTCTAAATGTTGTTGATGTATGCTAGGAATCCCTTATAAAGGACATGTTGGAGAGGACAAGGAGAAGTGTATATCTACCACTTTGGAAGGGATTTATGTGGGGAGTTTTTCTATTTTTTCCCTTTGTTGTTCTATTAATGAATGTGATAGCTTGATTCTATCAAATAGTTAATGCTAGTCTAATGCTTCATTGTAGGACACACCATTAAATCATATTTTAAGTGTGGCACCATTAGGGCCCCTCCAAGTTCATTCTAGTATTATTTAATAAGTTAAGGTGGATTGATGTCTCTTAACTTCATTTTTCCAATATTGGATAGGCACCAGTCTTAGTCCCCCATCACTCCATTTTTACATTATTATATTACAATATATTGTTTTGTTAAATCTACTCTTCATAATCACTTTGAGCTTCCTTTTCATAGCTTTAGCAGCCATAATTTAGGGAACCCCCCATTGCGTTGGAGGAGAACCAATGTGAAGTGAGGGGAAGAGTTGTTGCGCTGACATTGGGAAACCTTACCAAGATCCCCTAGAGTTTAAATTTCTGGTTGGGACTTTTACACATTGAGTGTAGGCCCAAGAGGTAAATTTTCCTTTAACCTCCATGGCCAAGAAGATGGTGGGCAGATTCTTGTCATCACTACTTTGGTGTTTTAGAGTTTGTGTTCCTTAACTAATCTAGTATTGGACATTAATTGTGAGGTTTATTAAGACCAAATACATTTAAAATATACACCTTTAGTAAATTGATTAACAGTGAGCCTTCTAGGTAAGCTCAATGGGTTTAAGTTAATTTAGTCTCAAAATGGAGCACATGGTTTACTCCACGATAAATCAAAATTACATTTTTTCCCATAATCATGAAATGAATCAATTAGCAACAAAGGTTTAAAATACCAATCATTATGAACTACTTTTAAATTAGTTATCCAAAATGTAAAAATTTCTTATGCATCATATTATTTTTATGTACTCGATTTGAATATGTTGTTTTCATATTTGAGTTTTTTTTTTATGTTTCACAAGTGGAAGAATACCTACATGAATGACTTTCTCAATATGTGAGTGTTTTTTGGACTTTGTTAATTACTTATACCAAGATAATGTTTATTTATGAAACAAATTTTGAACATCATAAACTTGCAAATCGTCCAGGATTGATAAGGATGTTTTGTTTTTTTTAAGTTAAGGTTTTTAGTATATTATTGTAAAAAAAAAGAGTAACAACATTACAAACCTAATTTTCCTCAAAAGAAACAATCTATGAGATTGGTCATGAGGAAACAATGATTAAATTTTACAAATTGAAAACTTATTGTTATCATAGAAATAGTTCTTTCAAAATAGTAGTGTATATTAGTCTATTTAACTCTATTGAATATAAACATAACTTGTTTACAAAATTGAGGGTCTGTAATCTAGCTTTGTTTCTTTACTTTAAGACTATAAAAATAGAGGATCTAAGGAGACCCTTGTAATTAACAAAATTTAAAAAAAAAACACCAAGAGAACTTGCTTGCATGGGAATCTAAATTATTGAATCTGAGTCGAGGATGATGAAATCATACAAGGAGTGTTGTTGATTTTCCTCAACATGTTGCTCGTTGGGCCATTTTCCTTTAGGCTTGGAGTATTCCTCAACTACGATTTCCTTCAGTTTCTGGTGGACCTTGATAAGGGCATCATATTTGGCTTCCATAAATTTGAATTTCCACATTAAAATGTTTTTGAGTATCTCTTTCCTCCATGGCCTACACAATTAGGGATTTTAGAAGCTAGTAAATATCAGTCATCTTGGATACTTTTGTATATTTTTTCTTGGAAAATCTGGTGTTAGGAATCTACTTTAAAGACTCCATATCTATATCTTGAGTGTGGTTGTCACTCTTTTTTTCGTGGCTTTCTTTTCCAGGTTATTCACCTTTGATTTGACTGCCTCATAGTGCTTGAGAAAATACTTGTTCATAGAAACAATGGATTCTTGTTGACCCCTGGTCAACTTATTCTCTTGTTTAATTGGGGTTTTTCTATATTTCATGGGTCAACCTCGCCTTGAAATTATATAGTTTCCTTCAACATCCTCCAAGAGAAAGGATTTCACTTTATCATCTACTAGTTGGGAAACACTCCTCCCTATCATGACTATGTACATGTCCCACGAATCAAACAGGACAACGCCATTGCCATCCAACACCGACACTTCCTTGTGCCAATACTATTGAGACCATTCTTCTATAGAAGGCAAGATGTCCCACCAAACCAATGCTCAACCAAAGTGATATGAAAACCTAGGACTTAAGGAAGCAAATCGATAACCCTCGTTAAGAAGTTGTTGATTGATAAGGCAAGAATACTAGAGATGGGGCAAGACAACTCTTCATAAATCATGGCGACATGTCTCCATTTTTTGAAAACAAATAAAATTATGAACTTTCGTAATCTTTGGCATCAACAGATCGTTTAACACCCTATTCCACATATGAGCAAGTTGTGAGGTTGTTAAGGTTCTCTCATTACCTACAGTAATGGAGTTGTGCAAGGTCACAACAGGCCAGACAAATCCCATCATAGCTTGCCCCTCATACTTACTATCCACCTAAATTCCAAATTGCTCGCATGAGGTGCATGTGCCATGTACCACCTCTAGTTTATGTGCATCCTTGACATTTACCATTGTCATGACAATAAACTCTTCCCTGACACCCCATGCAAGTGAATTTAAGGTTGATAAGTTAATGATTGATACACACACACATGAGATTGATTAATAGTACAATATTTTGGATGTATTAATATTTCTCACATTATTTTGGATGTATTGATATATTATTTAAAGTAATTATGTTTAAAATTTTCAAAATATTTACTCAACTATTAATTTTAAAAATTATTTATTTCCTCATCTTGGTGGGTTAGCTCAAGTGCTTGAGAGTTGTTTACGCCTGCAAAAGGTCTCAGGGTCAAACCGTCGGGTGGCTATGCAGGGGCCTCACTTGATGTCCCCACCGGGTTAGTCCCCGTAATCAGGTCCGATGGTTTACCTCAGGTACCATCCTATAAAAAATGGGGAAGTACCTGAGGGTTTCCCGAGCGATGTTCCATCATAAAAAAATAGTAAAAATAAATAAAATATATATGTATATATATCCTCATTATTTTTTATCATTTATTTACTTAATATTTTTTACAAGTAAAATTTTTTAATGTAGTTAACCTATCCCATTCATGCATAGGATATCCACAAACTTACAAACCTGTCGATGGAGACACAGTATGTTAGCATAGCATTCCTAGGAATAGGAAAACACAACAGGAAGGCAGGTGAGATAAGCCTATACAAAAAGTATGGAAATAGAACTTATCCACGAGCTTCCCCTTTCTATTTATAACCTTGAGAAGAGTGCACTCTACCTAGGACGTGACATGCACTTCACTCCATTTCTCAGGTAGTTGAGTTTGACTTCAGTTCACCTCTTGTATTTCTGGATCGAGTGCTCCACTTGAGGAAGCTTCAAGCTATAGAAATCCCTATGGTTGAGACTACCCGTTGAATGAGGGTTCAAGGGGATTAGATGGACAAGAAACTATCTCAACATGTTGTTATTCTCAGCAAGCTCTAGGACTATCCTAATCTCTCTTTATCCAATATAACCCAATATCTCTTTATAAAAGCTAAAAATAGTATATCCTCCTATATGAAATAAATATCTTCTCTTCCTCCCACACGATGAATAATTCCCATGCCATGATTTCGTAACTTGCTCATGGACACATTTCATTATAATCAATGCACCAATACATAAAACCATAGATGTATATATACAATGTTAAATCAAAATAGTGTTGAAGACAGGTCTACATCACCAACATCGAGGTATATGTCAATACAAGCCGGTATACAAAATGAGGGCATCTCACCCATACATATGACCCTCCCACTACTATGGTGGGCACTAGGACCCTTGTTGGAGGAACATCACCAAATCCTCCTACTCTGCCTCTCGTCAGATCTCGAACGATCTGACTCACCATTACAACCCTCCTCATAATGGGGCACCACTTTGAAAGGATCTCCATGAAAACATCTATGAAGTCATCAAAGCCCCTTATTTTACAGTTATTCAGAGGGCCTAAACTCATCATGTAGATGGAATAATAATACTTACAAGGTTTATCCATATAATTAATGTTGATTCCAAATTGCAAGCAAATGAATTTGTCTTAAAGCGTTGTTATAAATACAAAATACCAAGATGTTGGTGAGAGAGAATTGTTGATGTTTTCTAGAAGCAGGATAGGGTTTGGGGTTTAAACTACTTAATAGGAAGGATATTTTGATGGGTATTGGCTTGTAGGTGGGTATAAACTACACTTGTTTGTTATCGAGCAATCATTCAGATCTTCAGTTGCCTCCCATATTCAGTAATCCACCCCCGCAATCCCCCTCGCGTCCCACAACTTTATCTATAAGGGAGAACTAGTTATATTTAGGTTCGATAAGCTTTCCACTCATCCCAACAGCCTTTATTCTTTTTGAAGCATTGCTACCTTCACATTCTAAGGTCGGAAGGTGGAGTAAGATGGATACCCCTCTCTTTTAAAAGGTTCTCGCACTCACAACTAAGTTCTCCTATGAAGAATCCAGTTGTTGCTCATTTGGAAAACTACTAATCATCACCTATCTATGTTGCTCATCCCATTGGTCTCTTTCTCTGCTCATCCTAACAAGGCTAATGTTTCCCTAAGCACAAACTCATACTAACCAATTCCCTATTCTCATACTAAGCCTAAACTCATACTAACTAATGCCCTATGCTCATACTAATCCTACTACTATTGTTTCCCCAAACCAACATGCTAAGTGCACTTAATTACACGAAGGAGATCCTCAATGTATCACACTGTTGGAATCACAAGTAGCTCATGCTAAGTCAACTGTTGATTACAAGGTCACACAAATTGCACTAAATGTGTTTTTTATAGGTAAAAAAAATTAATGTAGTTAAAGAAAATGATAAAATAATAATAATAATAATAATAATAATAATCTATTTTTAAGGTCATCGCCAAGCGAGACACCAATTTGGTGTATGAGACCCCCTTGTTTGTGGGACAAGGGACCCCCCTCTACGCAGTGATTTAACTACTAAAGTCTACATAGTTGTACATACACTACCCCCTTTGGAATTGAACCTATGACCTCCTAAGAGGAAACACATGCTCTTAACCATTAGGACCACTCATGTTGTACAATACATGAATATATAACATAGTTAAATATATATTATTTTAAAATTTCATTTGTTAGATAAACATTTAATATAAATATTTTAAATGTGCATTTTATTAAATATTTTTTAATGTAATTAAATAAAATTATACATGTTTATATAACGTAATTAAATATATAATCTTTTAAAATTGTATGTGTTTGATCAATATTTTAAATGTTTCATGTGTTTGTTTGATGAGTATTTATGTTTATTTTATTAAATGTTTCATGTGTTTGTTTGATAAGTATTTATATAAATATATTAAATGTTTATTTTATTAAATAATTTTTTATGGAATTTATATGATGATGATGATGATGGTTAACGTCCCTTGAGACCAAAATTTGGTCTATTAGACCTAAAGAAACGAATTATTTAGTTTGTTTTAAAATTGTGTTCCTATGCTTAAAGAGCTTGGAGAGAAGCGTCTCGAGCTCACTATAATTTTGACATGCTAAAAGGCTAGGAAGGTCAGTATTGCAACAAAGATTATGAAACTGAGATCTAATGTGGGTGTACGCAGGGCACTCTAAGAGGAAGTGATTTTCATCCTCAATGTTCATATTCTCACAGAGATGGCAGATCCTTTCCACCCATGGTGTTTTAGGAACTTCCCAACGGCCTATTTCACTATGGAGCTCATGGGAGTTCGTTCTTATCTTGGCTATATTAATTTTTTTCTTTGAACTAGTTAAAACAGAGAGATGCTTTTGATCTTCTAGAGTAGGGTTGATGACCTCCTTATAGTACCTTAATTTTCTTTTAGCCTCTAAATCTTTCTCACACCACATTTTCTATTTAAACTTAGAAGTAACAATATTTTTAATGTTATTAATATTTTGCAATGCAACATTTTCATCGATCTCCCAATGGTCTAACCAGGACTTGGTATCTTTATACCAACCTTGGTTTAGCCTTAGGTGGTTTTGGCTGGAATTTAAAGCTAGCTTAGGAAGTCTATGGTCTCCCATGTTATTGATTTTGTGCTTGTACAACAAGAACCTAGTCACGGCTAGGCTCTTGACAGGGGAAAGACCCACTTCTATAAGGAGAATGGGGTAGGGTGTATTGCTTTTAATTTTTAGGTTATACGTAATAAAACGCTTCTGGATTTGCTCAATCTTTATCCGGGATTCTCTAGAGATGTTGCAACCCCAAACCTCCCCAAACCTCACAACCATACAAGATAACATGAGGGACTAAAGTTTCAAAGAGGAGCTTCTTTTTATCCCACATCACAAGGTTTGCTGCTTTACAATTATTTTCAAGACCAAAATAAGCTTTCCACCCTCCATTAATCCTTTTCTCAATGCTATAGTTCCAGTTGAGCTTGTGATGAATATCAATTCCTAGGTATTTGTAAGAAGACACTTCTTCCAAGTTACTATTGTCATACACAAAGTTAGTGTAAGTGTCCTTCTTGGATTTCATAATCATAACTTTTGTTTTGTCAGTGTTAACGGTCATACCCATGGTAGAGAAAAAATCCTTGAGAAGTCTTAGTTGCTTATCAAGATCAAATGGACACCTTGCCAGAAGAACAATATTGTCAGCATAGAGAAGAGGGATGATGACTATTCCAGCTAAGATTGTTCCAGCACAGCCTGCTTCCTCTAAACAACCTTCTAGCTTATCGATGTAAATGCCAAATAGGGTAGGGGAGAGGGGGCAACCTTGTTTAACTCTGATATTACACTTAATGTCTTTTGACCACCCCTCATTGCTCTTAAACTTGGCAATGACATTCTCGTATAACCTTATTGCAGCAACTCTCAACTCGAAAGGAACCTTTAGATCTTCTAATCTATTCCAGAGGTTATTTCCAGGTACCGTATTGAAGGCCTTTCTAAAGTCCACAAAGCAATAGAAGAGATTGGATTTATCATTACAACATTCCTCCATAATGATCCTAAGCATAACGAGGTGGTCCGTTGTTGAGTGATGTCTTCTAAAACCCGCATGAAAGAAAAAAGATGGTAGCATAGACATATATGTAATATTGACATCAATCAACTTTGGAATATCAACATTTGTGAAAGATATCAACAAAATTGTAGATTCATGGTCAACAATTGATAGAAGGAATGATACATTTACATTCATTTTAAGCAAATTGTTAGTATTTTCCATCATTTGATTATTGTGTTATAACTAATGGTACTATTGTGTAACTTGAATTCTAAGAGAGGAAGTGTATTTTCTAGTATCAAATAATGCATAGCGCATTTTGATAAAGGTTTTGTTGGGTAGTACTTACTAATAGTCGTGATTGTAGTGTATATTATCAAAGAAATCATGTGTGCCAATGTTGTGATCATCCATGCATATTTTGCTAAAATTATTGTGTACATGTTTTACTTAGATTGAGTAGCCTTATTTAATATTGATAACTCTATTGTGCACATGTTTCTCAATGGTGCACATGTTTCTTTATTGTGCACAAGTTGTAGTTGAGAAATATATATGCATGTATTCTTCATGTTTGTTGTCCTATCCATTTTTGTTGTAGTAATAAAAGTGATTGCATTAATATTTTCAGTATATTGTGATGCCCCTCGTTATGCCACTTTGGATTGAATACAATCAAATTTTAATTGTGGTTACTTTGCCTAGGTTGCTCACCATGTAGGTATGTACATGAAGATCATCATGTAAATGTTGTAATTATACAAAATTATTTTTTGGAGTCCAAGACCAAGGCTCAACTAGAGAATAAGGGACATGTTGGATATCGGATAGATAAGATGGGTCTCATGGAACATATGTTTTTTGGAATACATAATGACATCATGGACACAGTTGGGACATGCACCAACCTATATCCATCTATATCCATATTAAACTTAGATCTATTAAGCACCGAGAAGGATATGATTTCTTCTATAAAATTTTCTTCATGTGTAAAAATATTAAGATTAAAAAAAAATAACTATTTATTTTTTATAAGTTGTCAGCCGAAATGAATTTTTTTAATTACCTTTTTTATATTTGGGAACATTATGTTACGTAACGTAATGTGACAACATCTTCCCCATACTGGGCTATAGAACATCTTGCTCCTCTCGGTGAAATGATCGACATCATGACACAAAGACATTGTTTTGTTTTTTGCTTATGTTTCTTAGACACCCTACAATGATGTCACTTTTAATAAATGAATGTGTATGTAAAATGAACATAAAATATAATGAAACGTGTCTAAATTAATGCAATGAGGTCAAGTGCATTATAATTCCATGAGGGGAAGGTGACAAAGGAATCCATGGGACAAATTCCCTTGCAATGTGTCAGTTCATAAACTCACCATCACTTTGCCATGTGTCCAAAAGTACTATTATGTAGTTTTTTCAAGGATGTGTGCTATCATGAGAACATCAAAATCATATAATATATTTTTTAAATTGGGAAGCAATTTACACATCTCAAATTTCTCCCGTTATTTTGGAAGAAGGCAAATGGTATTCCATGCCTTGTAAGGGATCTTTACCCATGGTAGAATCACAGCTTAGCTAGGGAAACATCCACAATGAGTGGCTATGGCTAGAAGGCTAATAACTCCAACACAACGAGTTTTTTTGGACATGATTATGATAAAAAATAAGTACTCGTGTCTAATTCGTTTTGTCATGGTTAAATTTTGATATAGCTTCATAATGTCAGTTTTGCATCTAAAATGATGTATGGATCAACATGAAATTGAATATGGGCATGATTTGTAATGCAATTCATGGTTAAATGAGTAATCTCATATTAGTTGTTGACAAATTCAATTGCATTATGCATTCATGTAAATGTTTTGCATACAGATTAATAAAGGAATATGCACACTTGATCTGAGATTTGTGTTGATGTTGTATATGTGTAATTTTGCACGCAATTTGCATTTTGTGTAGTTACATCAGAAACCCAAATTCAGCCCAATCAGCAATTGATTGGTAAATGAAACAATTTTTTAGTATGGTGTTGTGCGTTCTTGATTGCAGGCATGGAAAGAATGAGGGAGCATCCCAAACATATTGTCAGGTGATTCATTTTGTAATTAACAATTACATTGTAACTTTTCTCCATGACATAATTTCTAGAAAAAAAAATCCTTATTTGTCACTTCCTGGCTCTTTAATTAACACTGAATATTGCCCTCCCTATTGCTTATTGTAATGTAGATGCAGTAAATCTTTTTTAATAGCGACTTCCTGGTTATTTAATTAATACTGAATATTTCCCTCCCTATTGCTTATTGTAATGTAGATGCAGTAAATCTTTTTTTATCAGTAAAGTGCACTCATGAATATTTAATTGATAGCATTTATGCGTCTCAAAAGTCTTTTTTTAAACCAATCATCTTAAATTTAGATGCCTTTAAATACAGTAAACCGTTTTTATCATGAAGTGTTTTCATTAAAATTTAGTTGCTAGCATTTATGTATTTTGAAGATTTTATTTTCTTTATTTTTAACCATTCATCTTAAGTTAAGATGGCTTTGAGTAGTGATTTCGGGAAGCTCTATCTCTCTAGATTTTGCTCAACTAGACTTTTGGTCTCTAGCTTCAGTAATGAACTTAGCTTATTTTGCAAAATCCAGATGTTATGATTACCTATTATCTATCTGCCATCGTTTTTAGTACAAGTAAGCCAAGTAATATGGATCCAAAATATTATTGAATTCTTTAAAAATGCATCATATAGAGAAAAGAAACAATCACTGTGTAATTATGTATAATTATGTTCGAAAATAACTCTCCTTTCCAATGTGTCCAGGTAAATGGATGCAACAAGGAATTTTGTCATTATCATTATTAAGAGATTAACAATAAAATTCAGATTATTGAGCTTCATCATTGCATCTTCACTGACTAAATTTTGAAATTTAATTTTGCATGGTATAATACTTTAATTTTACAAAATATATTTGTTAGAGAGGGGATGATATTCACTTCAAATATATTTGTTAGAGAAGGATGATATTCACTTCAAATGCTTCAGTTGCTTTGCTTTGTTGTGCTATCATTTTGAGAATGGATGTCACTATAATTTTGTTCATAATGTTTTTATATGCTTTTACTTGTGGATCTGCATATTTAATCAACTATTTCAAGCTTGTATTCATTATTTCCTCCTCTTCATTACTGCTTCTACATATTTCTTTATTGTGTGTATTTGTACATTTTTTTCTGTATACAGTGGTGTGTTTTTTAAATTAAAAAAAATAATTTATTGTGTATTTGCACTTTTTTGTATCTGTATACAGTGGTGTTTTTTTAAATTAAAAAAAACTATTTAAGAGGGCCAAATAGACAAAAACAAACAATGATGAATGGAATGTTACATTTGTAAAAAACCATTTCAAATTCACATAAAAACTGTTTGAATGCTTAAGGTATATAACATTAAACCACTTTCATAAGACTGAGCCCTTTGAAATTGAATGATGTAACATCGTTTTGGGAATCATGCCAGGCTGACAAGTAATTAGGTCACAGCTACTCTCGAGGGCATTGATTTACTTTGCACCTTGTGTGTTTATTAAATTATTGAAAAAGACCATTGTTGATCCTTAATAGTATCTAAGCCTAATACTCGTTCGAAAAATCTCTTACTCTTCTCACCAAACACCTTTATATATACTCCTTGCAAAGGAATTTGAGAATGTAGGACGCTTATTTGATGTAAAAAATGCATTTGCAGACTGAGTTTGTAATGAAAACGTACTGACTAGATGATAAGACCTCAGTTTCAAAATCTGGTGATCCATTAGGCACGTAATGCATTGCTTCATTCCAAAATATATGCTGATGACATTTAAAACGCCAGAAATGGTTCAGGACACGTGTTGTGTTCCTCCATTAGAAACTAGCACACAAATTGATTCGGTCTAATTTTGGAATTGGTCAGCTGGTAAGTAAAGCTGAGGCAGGTAAACTGGTCTGGTTGTCTTCTTTTTTATAGCAAAAATCAAGAATAAATGCAGAACTTGTGGTCATGTGAATACTTACAGTGCTGTTTGATGCACATTTTCAAACATGAGCAAGTTTTTTCATATTACCATTTGCCACTGTCAACTGTGACATGACGAAACCCGTGATCTTATAAAGAAGCGGATTAGAAACTTACACTAAACTAATTTTTTAGACTTTAACCCACCAATCACTGATATTTAACACTGCAAATTAGAGACATTTTCATCCTTAAAAAACAATCCCACAAAATCATCTGTGATCCTATGAGAAATCGATCTTACTTCTGCACATTTTAAGATTTTCATCATCCTCTTGAAAAACCGTAGAAAACACCTCATTCTGGACCAGCTAAAAGTTGAGGGATATGATTATTGAAGCCAAAACAAAACATGGTGCATGCTTAAAATAACATTGTTGCACATGCCATTTAATCGCTCAAAACATTGAAAACATTCAGTCCGCTTGATAATGGCCCTCATTACTCGTTATGACCTTGAACACTAGCAATCCTAGCGTTACCGAAGGAGCCCGGAGAAAGTTTCCTGAAAAACAAATTTTCTGTTGTACTTGTTCCAATACAACAATTAAGAGCATGGAAACTCTAGAAGAAATCTGCTTTACATAAAAAGAAACGAACTGTAATGAATTTTGACAAACAATTTTAGAGGTGACCATTTAGCGTAATTGAGAAGAAAGTAGGCCCAGCGTTATGAATTAGATCCAAACTAGTATATATAACAGTAAACAAAGAAACATAATACAAACAGGCATTAAGTGTAAAACCAACCTAACGAGAAAAACATTATCGGCCCACCAACATACAAAACTTGCAAATTAATATCCAAGGAGTACATTTTATGATCCGAAACAGGAATTCTTCCTACAAATCAGGAACCATGAAAAAAAAATACATGAGAAAACAGTCACCAGCTTGATTTTAACAATGACGAAATCGAAAGATGAAATAGTACAGCATTACTGACACTTTGCTCCTGTCCATACATGGAAAGCATCCAAAGCTCTTCGAATAATTTTGTAATTGTACCATTCTGCCATTCATCTGCCACGAATATGAACTGACTAGTTCAGAGAACTTATGGCTTAAGCATTCATTCAGGAAACCCCGTGTAAAAATCCCCAAGTAGACCAAAGAAAAACATAAATAATTTGGAATTCAAACAGCAAGTTGTGAATGAGATGAGATGAAATGCCTTCATTCAATGAAGATGTATGTACACAAACATAATTTACATGTTTCATTGAAATTGTGTAACAAAGCTCTCATATCAGCAGATGCCTCATGATTTGCATCAACTTCACCCGTACTAGGCAACATTGATCATGCATAGACAAAATTTCAAAAGTTCTATTAGCATAATTCTTACTGGGGTTGATTTAATTCAAGTTCCCCTTAGAATCAGCTCCAACATCCACCCATGCAGGTTTGCGATGGAAATGCCGTGAAAATCTCCATATTACATCCTGGCAATCAAACCAGTGAGAAGCAAAAAAAGGTGGCCAGAAGCAGTGATTTTTTTCTCTTTCTGGCAAAGTTACCTCGAACTGTTCTTGTCACATGCCATAGATTGAACTCCTGCTTGATGCAAAGGAGTGTAATAAAATACCCAGTGTTTCTCTTGCATACAACCTGGGAAATTTTCATGAGACCTTCCGCCTTCCCACTGCTTCCACAATAGCTCTTCTGACATAAGATATGGAAGTGCTAGCCACTGAACTGCCGCATACCATTGAGCACACTATCAGTCAAATATTCGAGAAAACAGTTCCATTTCATTTGATCTGCATAGAGCACATCTACAGACATGGTGCACAGGAAATGATCCTTGAAACTATGTTGGTGCACCATAAAATATCATTTATTTCCAACAAAGGCAGCTCTGCACTGCTCCATAATGACAAATGACAGTACCATTTGGGCACTAATGCTCGAACGATCCTACTGAGGGATTGGTAGAATTCTGGTCACAGTGGTCCCTCCACACAATGCCACCATCGGAGCTGCTACCAGCTTGTTGCTGTAGTGGTAGAGTGTTTAAGAGCATGCCATCCTGACTCATTTGCAAGACTTCTGTAGGTGACAGTATCCTGATGCAACGGACACAACTCACAAACTCCCTGCAGACAATGCCATAAAATTCCTCCGGTAATCAATTGTTGCTTCCTTGTAAAGGAAAAAATTTTGTTGTGAATAAAGTTTGTCTGAGACACTTATTGAGCTTAAAACATTTCAAATTATTGATAACAAATATTTGTGCATTAGAATAAAATAAAAGCCTCAAATTACAAAATTTCAAGGAAGAACTAGACTTACTCCCATGGATCATCTCCAACAAGAAGTACATCATTCTCATTGTCCACAAACACAAGCTGCCAACCTGACCGTTGAGGGTCTTCAAGTTGACCTTCTAGACCAAACATACGAGCAAGCTCGCGTCGAAGCTCATCATAGTTTTTGCACCGTGTAACATCAATTGACCTACCAACTGAACCAAGCTTGTATACCTTTGCACCAAATGCAGAGCCAATAACAATATCAATTCATATGATTAATATGTATTCAAACATCAAAGATATAATAAAATTAGCAATTTCAGAGACATTCCACCTGTCTGACTGCCATTTAAAATCTTTAAAACAATAGCAGTCATTAGAATCACAGACCTTAGTATAGGTCCTCACAGGTGGAGGTTGTTGCTGCCAGGACCCTCCTCTCTGCAATATACTGCTGTCACTGATTCCCAAATCGCTTGTAACGCCTGAGTTCAGTGGCAGATCTGGAACACTAAATGTTTGGGAATTTATCGTTGCTGAGACCTGTGCTTGATTATCCTTGCCAGTGCTGAAGGTAGGGAGCATGTTCCCTGCAGAAAGATTGTTCTGAGCATCCTTTCATTCACAAAATTTACTAGTTAAATGGGAACTAGAATTGGAAGTAAAAAGTAGAGGACTCTCAATGTCTAAACCAAAGAAAATATTACTTCTGGGATCAGTCTGAATGTCATTGTCATGAGAAACATCTCGGAACATGAATGGAGATGACTGGAGAGGTAGCAATGGTAAACTTTGAGAAATGGCAACATCAGGAGTGAGAGAATACGAAGTTCCAGAAGATGATGACGCTTCCATCTGACCTAATTGAGCACTCAGATAAGTCTGCAGTGCAGCCTGATTTGGTTCTTTTATGGAAGGTAACAATGAAGCAATCTGAGGATCTCCCAAGAAGTTAGAAGCAGGAAGTGCAGCTTGTGTGCTACTTGCACTGGGCCTCAGCATGTTTGCACAATGAGGCTTTTCATCATTCATAATTGCAGATTGATTTGCACGAGTTAAGATATTCTGTAGTGGGTAACTATTTGCAGATGTTGACGTTGAACAAGAAGGGGCATCAGCTTCAGTAAATCCAGACTGAACCTTTGTCGATAGGGGTATGTTTACTGCTGCCTGGGATCGATTAGAAGTTGATTGCAACTGCCCCCGTAGCTCAGGCAAC
The DNA here is from genome assembly GCA_001517045.1 of Pseudotsuga menziesii. Classification (NCBI taxonomy): domain Eukaryota; kingdom Viridiplantae; phylum Streptophyta; class Pinopsida; order Pinales; family Pinaceae; genus Pseudotsuga; species Pseudotsuga menziesii. Next base: position 241,585 of record LPNX011194764.1, on the reverse strand, counting down.
TGAATTGACTGTTGTAAATGCTGAGAATGAAGAAGCTGTGGATATTGATTGTGCACATGCTGTTGTGATGGGGCCAACAGCTGTGTCTGGTGTGTATGGAACTGTTGAGAAGACGGTAGTGAGTGCTGCTGCTGCACCTGCTGAGACTGCTGCTGCTGCACTTGCTGAGACTGCTGCTGCAAGCGTTGTGGATTATGTTGCAGTTGTGTTGTCTGTTGCTGCAATTGCTGAGCTGGCTGCTGCTGCAACAGCTGAGCTGGCTGCTGCTGCAACAGCTGAGCCGACTGCTGCTGTAACAGCCTTTGATGTTGCTGCTGCTGCTGTGCTGGCTGCACTTGTGGCTGTGGCTGTGGCTGTGGCTGTGGCTGTGGCTGAGGCTGAGGCTTTGCTTGTGATTGTGGCTGTGACTGTGGCAGTGTCAGCAACTGAGGCTGTTGCTGTACTTGTTGTGGCTGTGACTGAAACTGGGGTAACCGGTGTTGCAATTGTTGTGTGGGCTGCAGCTGCAACTGTTGCAAAGACTGATGCTGCTGAGTCACCTTCTGTGACAGAACTTGGTGCTGCTCCACCTGCTGCGAAGGGATTTGCTGTTGCATATGAATATGGTGTTGATCCAGCTGTTGTGATGGCATCTGCTGCTGAGTATAAAGATGCTGCTGTTGCTGTTGTTGATTGGAAAGACGGTGTTGCTGTTGTGGCCACAGAATTTGAGGTTGATGCAATTCTGGCTGTTGGGACTGTGGAATACTGAATTGTAACTGGTGCGATTGCAATGCCTGTTGGGGTGAATTTAAAGGCTTGCTTATGTCATTGCTCCCCAGTTTTTGTAAGGTAGCAGCAGCCATAGGACGATAGTAGTCTGACTGGATGGCTGAGTTTATTATATCAGGTCTCTGGTGCATGTTCATCCATTGGAGTAAACCAACACCAGGCATTGTAGGGTTTTGAGAATTACCAATACCAGTATCCTCCCCAAACCATGGTAAAGATCTCTTGAGGGCACTCTCTATTTCTGATTCTTCACCTGAACAGTGAAAACCCATTCACTTTAGATTCAAGCCTGTAAACTCTCCAGAACACTGAAAACCATTCTCTCCTCTCCACACAGAGACACGCACACACACACACAGATATATATATATATATATATATATATATATATATATATATTCTTTAATCAGGTAAATATGTGAAATGTTGACTAAAAAGTCTGAACCATATAGAACCAAAGATTTGTCATAATCACTAGGAGAACTAAAACTATAGGATAAAATAGCATAAACTGACTTATCTGGTAACACAAACAAAAGTTCAAGTCTGCAAAACCTTTAAATTCACAAAAATACTAAGGTCTTTGAATGACAAAACAACTATATTTCTTCTCAGCTATCATGCCTGTTTATTAGACCTTTAGTTATTGTAGTATGACCAGTCATATTCCTGTAAATCCATCATGTTTGGCACTTTCATTTGTCAGCAGTTGACTCTAACTGCACTCTTGCCATCCTGTCGTCTATTACCTCCCACCATTTATCAAAACCTTTAAATTCACAAGAAAACTAAGCGCTTTGAATGACAAAACAACTATATTTCCTCTCGGTTGTCATGCCTGTTTATTAGACCTTTAGTTATTGTAGTATGACCAGTCATATTCCTGTAAATCCATCATGTTTGGCACTTTCATTTGTCAGCAGTTGACTCTAACTGCACTCTTGCCATCCTATCATCTATTACCTCCCACCATTTATGATCCTGTGAAATTTCAAAAGTGAAACATCTTCATTGCAAAAGAAATTAAGAATCGCTAAAAACAACAATTTTTTACCAATTACGTTAATGAAGCAAGAAGCCTTTCAAAAGTGAAACCCAGTGCAATTTCATGGCAGAGACACAATTCAGAAACAAATCAATGCTTGAAAAGAAGTCTTATAATAGCCTTCATAAGGATTGGCTTTGTTTGCTACTGCAAAACTGTGTCTTCCAGTTATTACTGCCTCACACATAATTTGAATTAAGCACTTTTCTGTAAATTTTGATGGGTCTGGCCAAGAGCTGCTTGTTAAAAATCAAAGCGCATTATTATCAATGTAATTCAAACAACTAATCAGCAGTATCCAATGGCGCTCTCAATTTCATACAACAGGAAAGAAAACAACCCAAGCTTGAATCCTCCAACTGCTTGTTGTAGAGAATACAAGTAAAAATTATTGAATAAAGAATGAAAATAATCTAGATGCTTATGAGATTTCAGCCTTAAATTATTAACATAATAACCTTTGAGACAAGGTATTTATAAAAAGGAGAAAATAAAAGCTAATAACAACCAAATAATGGCCAGATGATGTGTTAAAGGTCGAGCCTTTGGGCATAAAGAAGTTATACACAATACTTAAATCAGCAATTTCTTTGAAAGTATAGACAATATCCTCAAATAATTACAAATACTGGAGGCAGTAATTGAAGAGTTCTTGAAACTGTTATTCTGGAAATGGAAACAGACAAAAATTCTAATCAAATATAGAGTCACAATCTAAAAGAAAATATACACAATCACTTCAATGGGTAACCACCTAAATCCCTCAGCTTAAGTTTCAAATACTATCTAAACGAGCTCAAATACTAGCCAAATGAGCACAAGCAAAAAGAATTAAAAAAACATAAGATAAATTTTCATGTTTTCTCACCTAAATTTCTCAGCTTAAGTTTCAAATACTAGTAAATGAGCACAAGCAAAAAGAATAAAAAAACCATATAATAAGTTTTCATGTTTTCTTAAAGACCATGTGCATTGGACATACTAACTCATATGGCATATAGATGGCAAACAAATCAGCATGCTCTCAGCTTCAGATAGATACAAACAAGTACTTTGAAGAATACAGGGAACAAAATACACCACAACAGTATTTGAAAATACAGCATATAACATCAGTGACAAAAAGACCATGAATGATGATTTTCTAAATGATGTTCTCAAATTTACTATCTAAAAAGTTAAAAGGTCAATTAAAGAGGAAGACTTTTACCCAGCATTCCTGGCTGCCGTGGACGCTTGGGCCTGAAAAAAGGTGGAGGGCAAATAAAAAAGGGAGTGGCAACAGGCTCAATCTCCCAGATAGAAACTCGATTCTGCCTTTCACCAGCACTTGATTCATCCCACCCAACCTGCTTGGGAAATAAACAAAAGATGACATGACCCTCATACATGAAGAGTTGAAACTTCTAGTAATATCTCAGCCCCAAGAACCCTTACTTCAGAAATTTGACAGGAGAGGAGGCATATGTTTCCAATAATGAATACCTGGATATTACGCCACTGTGAGTTTGGCCATTTCAAAGGATCAAGGTCACTGATGCCTGTAATGGTACCCATATACCTACACAAGACAAGACAAAAGCAAATCTAGAATATTAATTAACAAATAAAAAATGGCTTTCCTCACAGATCAGAATGATAAATAACAGAAAAAACAAACATACAGATATGAAAGTAATGATTCAGTGAATTAATGTTAAATTACTACTAATTAATTTATATCACTTTTTTCAAGCTAGTAAATAAAACTAACCCATAAGGTTAAACCGTCATAGTTTTCCACAAGCTTAATGTTATGCTTCCAGCAAATGAATCTTTCAAAGGCTTCACAAATGGAAAATATTCATATATATGGCACAAATAAAAGCTTTGTCAGTTGGAAATGAAAGTGTGAAACAGAGAAAGACGACCTGTCTCTCCATGAAGAGGTCCCTGCAGATTTTCCGAAGTGGGTGAGAATGCCAACCATACTATTAAAAATTTGAATTTGGTATCAAGAAATATCAATTGTTTAAATGTAGAAATTATTATGAAGATGGAAACCTGCTCTGAAACTGCCCATGTGAGAAGGTGGACAAAGTAAAGGAGGGTGCGCAACAATATCATGTTGCGAAAAGTAAAGAGAAAGGAGAATATGCTATTTGATCAAATCCCTCTTTGCAAGAGAGGAAGATAGATGAAAATGATCAACGATGTCATGTTGTGAAAAGGAAAGAGAAAGGAGGAAATGCTATTTAATCAACTCCCTCTTTGCAAGAGAGGAAGGTAGATAAGGTAGGACAGGTAGATGAGAAAAAAAGGATACAATTTCCCAGAAATTAAGGAGAATAGGTCCTTGTTTAACAGAAAGAGGTTAGCCTCAACTAAGACAAGGTAATTCAGTTATCGATCACATGGAAGATATGCTGGAGGAAGAACATAAAGAACATATCCAGAACAATATGACTAGTTGATATGGCACAAGTACAGGGGGAAAAGTGAGAGCCGCAAGAAAGGAAGCCCTGGCTCTTCATGGTGATGAATTGATTTGGTCAGGTAAACAATCAATGTTGGAGAATGTTTTGAACCATAACCAAGAGGATCTCAAGAAGAAATTGAAGAAAGAGCTATGGCCTTGATGATCATGTGTGTTCAACCTTTTAAATCTTCATTATAATATTTAACTTCAATACATCCAGAAAATGGATATGTGCACCTGCTTTCAAGTAAGTGGATGGTAGTAACTTTACTCTTATTGCATTTATAGTTCTCAATACTTGATGGATGTTGACTTCCATCTTCAGGGAACTTGGTTATTATTTGAGGAATCATCTCACCATGCTCAAAGTTCAAACTACAATATGACAATGATATGCACCTTTGGCAATCGGGTGGATTGAAGTGTTTTCCTTTGCAGTGTTGGATATTGTGGAAGAGAACATGTTGACATCATTCTTCCGTGTTTCAGCAATTACCTGGTAGAATGGTTTCGGATTTAATGCAGATAGTACCAGTACCATTATTTGAATTTTCTGGCATTTTTTAACGGTATGCAACCTTGTGAATTTAGGAAAACATTGCAGAAGAAACATCACTGATGTTATTAACTTATTTCTGCAAAGCCAAAGGGCAAACATTACAAAACTATAGCTGTCACAGCTGACTTCTGCAGAATGAAGGTGCTACTACTATAGACTTAAACCACAAAAAAAAGTCATTCATTGGCTTTGTTGCTTAATTTCCGGAGTTGTGTATTTGCTAATGTTCCAACATATTTTATGAAAAGGGCTAGCTGGTGGTCTTATGGAGTTTCATGTGATCTGAGGTATTATTGTTGAGATACGTGTTTTATGTATTTGGCACAATCCCATGAAGGGGGAAGCCCATGAAGGTAGAGGAGTTGTTATGATGATTAGATCCTTATTAACCTTTATCGAATGAAAGGATGGTCTTTCAAGGTTGTCCCTTTAAAAGTAAGGTCCTGAAAAATCTTATCTGGTTTTGAAAGTTCCTATGAGGTCTTGCGTTGGCTTTAACAAGATTGGTCATGGATCAATCCTGGAGCAGCCAGATAAGGTCCTGCAACTTGTCCAGTCACCAGATTTATGGGTTGGTCCTGGCTGGATCAACCCTGTAGCAGTCAGGCAAGGTCCTGCGCCAATGTTAGCAGGTTGGGCTGGTCCTTCCAGGCAGTAAGGTCTGAGTCCTGACACCGTCTTTATTAGTTGGTCCTGGTCCTACTAGATCTCTGCTTGGGTAAGGTTATGATTCACTTTGTGGTCTGGATTTGATTCTTTTCATGTGGCCTTTATTATGCTATTATCCTTGGCATCATACATTTTTTCAATATTGTCTTCACAATGTCAGAAAATAACAAACAAAACAACTTAATTACCTGCGCACACCCGATTCCTCAGTTTCAAACATCATCCTGAACCGCATGCCAAGTGAAACCTGGGTACCATAGATTGCGTTGTTGTACTTAGACAGAGGAATGACAAACTCTGAAGGGCTTGCCCTGTTGTAGAGTACAGCAAAGAAATCATCTAAAATCAACTTTAATGAAATCAACCGCCAAAAAAATCATAAAATCAAGGCACAATGAAATGGCAAAGGAAACACAAGTAACCTTGGATTGTAGAAAACTGTAAATGGGCTATGGTTTGAAGCAGCATGAGCTGCTGCAGCAAGAACACCAATATGCATACTGTCACTAGACAGGACAGATGATGACATAGCTGTTTGTTGCCGATTTGCACGCCTTATACCCAGAAGCAGTTGTGATTTTTCATCCCTGTTCATATAGCAAGGGGAAAAGATGTGAAACATAGTCAGTCACAGATAAACATAAAATTTTAAAAAGAACCTGAAAAAATCAATCAAATATACACACATGTTTGTGTTCATCAAATTAAACAACATGATTGCTTACAAAGATTAGAACAATAGCATCATGGAATGCATTTGAAGCCAAACAACATGCCCAATTTTACTGTGCTGATTCCATAAAAATAGAGAAAGATGCCGACAGGGCTTTGGTTCAGTGGTAAGGTTAAAGAGTCGTAAGCCATCCACCAGGGTTCCATTCTCATTGTGGTTTGGCCCAGCTGAATGGCACACTGAATCCAGGTGCAAGTCGCAGGGGAATTTGGTAGAGAATGGATAACCCTCAGAACCTGGCATCCAAGCTGAAGAAGTCCATATTAAGCAGTGCAGCCCCTCGGGGCGTGTTTCTGGGAATCAGTTCCAAAGAGAGTAGAGAAAAACGTCACTGCCTTCAGACAAGCTAATCTGCATTTTTTCTCAGTATACATAAAGAATATTGGATAGATAGGAGCGGGTCATATGAATGCATTCAAACAAAAGTGGAATCATCTTTCTGGTTACTTTGGTCCGATTATTTAGTAATAAAAATAATAATTATCTAATTTTCAGGCCATGACTAGCCATACACCAAATTTGATGTATAAGACCCCCTTGTTTGTGGGACAAGAGACCCTCTACATGCAACGATTTAATTGCTTAGTCTATGGAGGTGTACATACCTCAGCACACAGTTGGAAACACAATTTAATAAATACGACTTATGATAAGATATGAGATGATGTTACAATGGACCTGAGGTATATTTATATATATACCTATAGCTATTCACCGAAAGATATGATTCGTCTCTTATCCTTTAAGATATGAGATGATGTTACAATGGACCTGAGGTATATTTATATATATACCTATAGCTATTCACCGAAAGATATGATTCGTCTCTTATCCTTACTGACTAGCTAACGTATTACTTATCTCAACCAATCTCATCTCAGAATATTATATTCCCACTTGTAAATTCAACCTTTAGGATTCAAGTAAAATTATATTCTATAAATGTTTAATACATTGAAGCAAGAATTCATTCTCTCCAATGACATCTTGTCCAAGACTCTAGGAAACACATCTTTGTGAATGCCTATATTTTATTTTTATTTTCAGATCTAGGGCAATTGATTACTAGCCGGGATTACCTGGGTGAGACTCTTGAAGCTCTATCTTACCAGATATACTATGGAGGATCCAGAATCCATGTTTCAGTAGATTGGATCTAGATCCAGCAGGATCTGTCCCAGATCCACGTGGTATACATTCTGAATCCATTTCCAGTTTGGAAATGCTCAAGGATCCACTCAGCAGCCATTTCCATCCTGCTAGAAATATCAAACCAGCAGATCCTCCAAGTAAAAACAATTAAAAAATACATAGAATAAAAAATCAAAAAGGGAGGTATTGGCAAACACTCTAATTTTATATTTTGCCTATAAAATAGCCCCTCCCCACATTCTAAAACACACAACTTTGAGTTTTTCATACCAGTTTGTATTTGAGTTTGTGAGCAACTTTTTGCAAAATATATTTGAAAATCCAAATTTTCTATATTACTGGTCCATGGCTTTTGTTCACAAAAATATAAATTTAGATATTCATATTTTTTCAACATGTCATCTCCCGGTATTCAGATCCTGACAATCCATTTCCATGCATCCTAGATTTTTTCTGAGCTTATCTGTGGGTCAATACTTGAGATTCTGTTTAGTCATCCTCACCTTGCTCCAGCTCTGGCCCAAGTCTATTGGTATCAGTCTCAGACCCTCATTCATAAAGTAAGGTGTGTTTCTCACATGGTCTGCTTGTCATATCAAGCGAAACAGCATTTCAGCTACTACAATGCTTGTATTCAGTAGGACATCCTAGCCATTTCCAATGTTGTTTCAAACTGAGCCTCCGTTTCTGTAAAAATCGCCGATGTCTCTCATATTCTGACTATATATCTATATCCCATATCTATACCTATGCCAAACTTACAGTCTTAACAGTCACTATAGTTAATCACATATTTTGAGTTCTGCTCCTACCGAGATGGGCTGGTAAACTATATTCTGTCAAATCTTCACAGGAAAACTGTAGAGAAGTTATTTACAATTTCCTTCTAGAAAGTTTTGAGAGAAGGAAAGGTACTCACATAATTGTACTCCCTCAATCATCGCCAACCGCAATCTATGTCACCTGTTTTTCTTGGTCCACATTGGGTTTCCCTTGGAGAAAAAGGGAAAACTACTGGAAAGAATGGTGACTTACACCTGCAACTTTCAGGCATTAATCAACCATTTTTTGAGGCATCTATTAGTGAACTAGTTAGCTTGTGTTTTTAGAGTTTGCTTGTGCTCTTCCCTTTCCAATCATACACCTCATCCAAGAAGCTCACCTACATTCTGAAGGACCCCGATAGTATAATAATTGTTAAAACTTAGATCTTAACCATTTTTTGAGGCATCTATTAGTGAACTAGTTAGCTTGTGTTTTTGGAGGTTGCTTGTGCTCTTCCCTTTACAATCATACACCTCATCCAAGAAGCTCACCAACATTCTGAAGGACCCTGATAGTATCATGATTGTTAACACTTAGATCTTCACCTTCTGCAAATCTAAGTATTAAGTTCAGATATTGATCGGTTTATCAAGATTATTATTTGAAGTGATGATGTTGAGTTTTGGCTGAATTTAATAAAGATCAGGCGATGGACCAGTATCATGACCATAAGGGAGGCCAAGGGTTTGCAATACAGTGCCCTAAATCACTTCCTTATCTCCAATATGTACTTCACTTGCATCCTACCAAACCTCGAGACTCAAAACACAATGCATATGGCCAATGTCCTTCACATCAAATTTGTTGGTCTACTTCTCCTTACACCATCAAATGAACTTCTCATAACTAACTATAAGAATCAAGTAATCTACACACAAGACCAAGTCAAGTAGATCAAATTTATCATAGAAATATTAAAGGTTGGGATTGGCAACATTGTTGATGATGCCCAAAGTCAATAAGCATGCATCAATCCTTGAGTACCATTCACATGGTGCTTACTTCAACCCATAAGCGGTCTTCTTCAACCTGCACACATGGGTATCTCACCCATGCACCTAATAACCCCTGACTAGATTTGCAACAAGGATCTGTGGTGTATGAAGTCAACCCTTGTCAGAAATGGATTTGGACGTTATTTTTTAAGGTGGAGGGGCCTCATACAGTGTAGGCCACAAAGACAACCAAACAATATTTATGGGGCACCTTAATCACAGTTCCATAACTAGGAAGACAAATGTAAGGTTACAAACACTTTCTGCAGAAGAGAGTTAATCATACATTCCATCTAGAAAATGCTTGCAATAGACAGAAAATCAAGTGGGTGATATGAACATAGATCCACTAATTCATTCAACAAAATGAAAGAAAAGAATGGAAGGAAACCTACATAACTTGCTTGGTCTAGTGGTAAATCTACCTCGGTCCTAATTTACACAATAAAATGAACAATAGTTTCGTTTATTACTGCAATAGGAGGCACCACGAGAGACCCTTTGATCTCGATCTTGGGCCTATTGCTCTCCTTCACACAAAATGGAGCTTTAGAGAATGCCTACAACAGGGAAAAGAATGAGAAAGAGAGAAGAAATGGAACTAATGTTGCAGATCCCATTACATAGAGCTTAGAGAGATTTTTGGCAACCTAACCCTATACAATTTGCTCCCTGCTCTTTGTAAATGAGTAACATAACTCCTTTATAGTCTGCTGGGAGAGAAATGTGAGACCTAAAAATTAGGTTAGAATCTCTTCCCCCTTTCCCAATAAGAATGCTTGCCTTTGTGTCATATTCAGCTAAAATAGAGGCATTTGACACCCTTTTCCAAAGTCGTTCGGCAACTATAATTTTCCCTTTCTCCACCTATAGTGGCTTTCTTGGTAGCTCATTATAATCTTTAATTGGATTGATGCCCCCCAAATAGCCACGAATTCCCATTTTTGCTATGTCAAAGGCATCCTTCTCAACTAAAAAGAGAGAAAAGATGGAACTAATGTTGCAGATCCCATTACATAGAGCTTAGAGAAATTCTTGGCAACCTAACCCCATACAATTTGCTCCCCGCTCTTTGTAAATGAGTAACATATCTCCCTTATGGTCTGCTGGGAGAGAAATGTGACGCCTAAAAATTAGGTTAGAATCTCTTCCCCTTCCCCAATAAGAATGCTTGCCTTTGTGTCATATTCAGCTAAAACAAAGGCATTTGACACCCTTTGCCAAATTCGCGAACAAATTTGGAGCTGCTATAATTTTCACTTTCTCCACCTATAGTGGCTTTCTTGGTAGCTCATTATAATATTTAATTGGATTGATGCCCCCAAAATAGCCACGAATTCCCATTTTTGCTATGTCAAAGGAATCCTTCTCAACTAAAATAATCATTCGGTGAAGGAATGGGTCAAAATGGTGTTTATTCGGTACTCCCTTGTGTTGAATTTTAGCATTAGCATGAATACTTTTAAAATTTGCAGATTAACATAAAACAAATGACAAGTACAGTAAATCACATCAACACACTGAACACAAGAGTTTTTCACTTGGGAAACCTTAAAGAACAAAAACCCCAAAAGCATTAGTAATTCATCTCGTAAATGAGATGATTGAGTTCTCCAATGAATTCTCAAACCCTATTCAATCTCGTAAATGAGATGATTGAGTTCTCCAATGAATTCTCAAACCCTAACAGGTTTGTTCAATAGATCCACAATTACACAAGATAATCCTTTTACACACAAAAAATGCCTAATTAGGGATTTTAGCAAATTGGGGCTTGCTGCCCTAATCGTCTCTCTCCTGCCCATATGTCTGTCTATACTGCCCGGATGCCCTAACTGCCTACCCGGACCTGTCTAAACTCTGCCCGGATTCTTTTGCTACTGCCCGAGCCTACCTGAACGTTTTGTTGCCCCTGCCCGGATCTGCCCGTAGGGCAGATCTACTACCTGGAGGGCCAGTCTGCCTACCCGAAGGGTATGTCTGCCTGCCCGGGTTCTGCCTGTGGCCAAGCCTCTGTTGCTGCCTGTGAAGGTTAGCAGACCTCTATCTGCTGGCCCGAGGTCCGTCCGGGACTGCCCGGAGCCCGCAAGGGCTGCTGTGGGTGCCCGGAGATCCTTACCAGGCTGCCACGAGCCCTGCTAGAGTTTCCTGTAGGTGGTCGTGGGCAGCAAAGCACAGCTCAAGCCCTGCTAGGGCCTGCCCGAGTTGATGACAAAGGGGCCGACCCCTATAGAGGGCTACCCAAGAAATAAAGAAGGTTGTCGTGAGGTTTTGCAGCCTACCTGGGATGGATCTCAGCTGCCCGTGACTTGAGGAGACTACCCGTGAGAATGCTGAGGTAGCCGTGAAGAGGAAAAGAGGTAGGGCTAAACCCTAGCTGCTATAAAACTGATAAAACCCCAATTTAGGGTTTATGAAAAACAAGTGTGAATGCCCTAGCTAAACTCATCCATGCTAGGGCATCACATCAATCTTCCTTCTCTTCAATAACCAACAATTTCATCTGTTGGAGCAGTTGTACCTATGAGAGCAAAGTGTATGTGTAATAATGAAATGGATTGATCTTTTTTATATCCTTTGAGTCACCTGTAAGTGGACCAAAACTCAAAAGAACAAAATATTATTATTTTATTCTTTTCTCACTTTGACTTTTACCTTTAGTGATACTAAAGGTCTTTTTGCACTTTTACTTTGACACCTTAGTGGTACTAAGGGTCCTTATGAATTTTAGACTTTTGCTTTAGCCTTCTTCAAGTGCCCTGTGGTCAAAACAAGTGATCAAGGTGGTCTTTCATCCCCACTCAATGTACATCATCATAAATAGAGAGAATTACTAATGCTTTTATCTCACACTCTGTGTGACACCAAGATCGGAGACTAAGGTGTCTTAACCAAATATAGCTAAGCCTTGGAGAAGATCACAAATCCCACTGATCGGGGGTCAGAGTGCCACACATGCCTAGACCCGGTCTAGGGCTTATAGTGTCATCCTGGTAACAGACCAAGTGCCTCAGCCACAGGCTGCATAATTTGACACTAGGTCAAATACTTGGTAACAGACCAAGCGCCTCCATTCTCCCAACGAATGGCCCTCAGCCCCAGGCCGAGTCCCTAGTCCCGGACTAGGTAAATTCCTGGTAATTGACGAAATGCCTCCATTCAAAGAATGGCCACTCAGCTCTAGGATGAGTCCCCCAGTGCTAGACTGGTTCCACATCCTGGTCCCAGACCAAATGTCACCATTTAACAAAATGGTCACTCAACTCAAGGTTGAGTCCCCCAATGCTGGATTGGTTCCATATCTTGGTCCCGGACCAGATATCCCCATTCAACAGAATGGTCCCTCAACTCTAGGTGGAGTCTACACCCTAGTCCTGGACCAGGTGTCTCCATTCTCCTAAGAGAATGGCTCTCGATGCTGCTCAGAAAAATCAACACCTTGGTCTTCACACATATGGTGTTAGCAACTTCTAGAGTGAGTAGGAATAGAGATCTTGACTTCTTTTCTCCTTTAATATATCTAGTTGCACTTAAACCCACTCTCTTGTGAGTACATGAGAACCGTTGGATGAGAACAGTTGATTGGCAATCCATCCTTCATGGCTCCTTCAAACGTTCCATATGCTCTTTCCTCCAAACACGTGGAGAAACTTTCACATTTTTTATGTCTTGTACAAGTCAGAGGGACACGTGTCCTTTTATCATTGCCAGCCATAAGTTGACATGGCCAGGTCTACCCCATGTGTTGTTTCATTAGCAAGTGGTTACCCATTGAGGTTTTGCTTAACGCGTCATGGACCCCCCTAGGAGAATCTCTTATATTCTATTGAATTTTCAAACGGACGATGAATCGTAGATCAATAGCCATCATTAAATTTGTACAGTTGGTGGGTGGACCTCCCTTTAATCCCCTATGCTTGTTCTTTAGCGCGAATGGCCCAGATTCAAACCCTAAAACATGCTCGATATATCTCGCCCATTGGCAAGCGACCCCTTTTTTCATCTCTCATGCTTGTTCCTTAGCACGAATGGCCCAACTTAAAACCTAGGAACATGTGTGATAGATCTCTACCATCCGCAGGAAGACCTCCCTTTCCATCTCCTATGCTTGTTCCTTCGTGCAAATGGTCCAAATTAAACCTGGGACATGTGCGATAGATCTCAACCATCAGCAAGCGAACCTTCCTTTTCATCTCTTGTGCAAGTGAGCATATGACCAAGATTTAGCAACATTCTTGTTTTGAAGTCTTGCTCCTTCATTCCTGTTAGAGGAATTCTTGAACAACTGATGGATTGGTAGGTCGAGTAACAACAAGAACAACACATTATTCACCGTCTGCAAAAATTTCTTGAAACATAAAGGGCCATGCATCCTCGTCAAATGTAACATCGTTGCTTACAATTGTCTTGTGCTAGAATATACAATCGGTACGCCTTGAAGGTCTCACTACAACTAACAAATATACCCTTGATGCTTGAGGGTTCAAATTTAGTCCTCTTCTTATCAAGCACATGAATATAAATAGGAGTCAGGACAACCAAATACAAAAAAGTGTGAGGCTTCTCACCTATAAAGGCTCCTTTTGGTGTCTTGTCTTTCAATATGTTGTGAGGACATCTATTCAAAGTGTAGACGATTATATTGCATACCTCTACCAAAGACCTATGGGAAAATCCATGTTGTGGATCATTGCTTTGGTTGTCTCTATGATGGACTTAATCTTCCTCTCTGCAACCCTATTATGTTCATAGTTGTAAGGCATTGTCGACTCTCACTTGTCCATGATTCCCTGTAAAGGGCATCAAAGTCCTTGGAGGTGCACTCAAATCCCTACAGTTTGATCTTTGTACCTGTCTAAATTTTTACAAAGGCCTTCAATTCTTAAACTTAATTCACAATTTCAACCTTAGTCTTCATAAAATAAATCCAACTTTTTCTAAAGGAATTATCAATAAAAGAGACATAGAACAAAGTTCAAACTATTTGTCAAAAATGCTAAAAAAATTGGTCTACACACATTTGAATGAATTAGATCAAGAATCTCTTTTGATATGTACTCGTTGATTGAAAAGGTAGTCTTTGCATGCTCGAGGAGCGCACAACCCACACAATGCTCCCACTTGGTCTTGTGCCTCATACAAAGCTTGGGTAATCCATCTCGACTTCCTAGTTAAACTAGATAGTAAAGAGACTTATGTTCCTTCACCAGAACCTTGTTGATTTAAATACAATTTATCTTTTTTCTAACTAGCCTTTTGAACAACCATATTGTTAACCCACCCAACCTCTATAAGAAGCTCTTGAGACTTAGAGGATCATGCATCCTCATCAAATTTAACATCTTTGCTTACAAATGTCTTTCATTATGTTGGAATATAGAATTTATAAGCCTTGCAGGTATCACTATAACCAACAAATATACCCTTGATGCTTGAGGGTTCAAATTTAGTTGTCTTCTTATTGTTTGCATGAGGCTTCTCACTTGTAAAGGCTCCTTTTGGTGTCTTGTCCTTCAATATCCTATGAGGACGTCTACTCAAAGTGTAAACAGTTGTATTGCATGCCTCTTCCAATGAATTATGGGAAAATTCATATCGTGGATCATTTCTTTGGCTATCTCTATGATGGACCTATTCTTCCTCTTTACGACCCCATTTTGTTATGGGTTATAAGGCAATATCATCTCCCACTTGATCCTTTGCTTCCCTACAAAGGGTATCAAAGTTCTTAAGAGGTGCAGCCTCCTCTACTGTAAAATCTCAACATTTTGATATTCTTCTTTGCTTGATTTTTACCCAAGGCCTTGTAATCTTGAAACTCATAGAACACTATCTTTATGTCTTCACATAAAGTAAATCCAAGTTTTTCTATAGGAATCATGAATAAAAGCGACGTAGTACAAAGTTCAAACTTATTAAAGAAGCTAAAAACATTGGTAAACACATATTTGAATGAGTTAGATCAAATCTCTCTAAATATGTGCTCACTACTTGGGAAAGCAATCTTCGCATGCTTGTCAAGTGCGTAGCCCACTTGGTGCTCCCACTTGATTTGGTGTTCCCACCTGGTCCCATGCCTCCTGCAAAGTCTAGGTAAGCCACCTCGACTTCCTCATTGAACTAGATAGTAAAGAGGCCTTAGTTCCTTCACCGAAACCTATTGATTTGAACTCAATTCTATTATTTTTTATTAGCTTTGGAGCATCACATTGTTCAACCTCTATAAGAGGCTCTTGAGACTTGGAGGACCACACATCCTCATCAAATTTAACATATTTTCTTACCAATGTCTTCTAGTGTGTTGTACTATAGATTTGGTAAGCCTTGCGGTCTCACTCTGAGCAACAAATATACCCTTGAGCTCAAGGATTCAAATTTAGCCATCTTCTCATAAGGCACATGAATATAAATAACTCAATCAAATATACAAAAGCATGATCCTCAAGGCCTCTCACTTGTAAAGGCCCCTTATAGTGTCTTATCCTTCAAGATCTTGTGAGGATGTTAGTTCATTACGGTGACAACGATATTGCATGCCTCTACCAAAGACTCATGGGCAATGATCCATTTTATGGACTTGTTCTTCTTCTTTGTAACCCCATTCTGTTGCAAGTTGCAAGGCATTGTCAATGCCCTCTTCATCCCTACTTCCCTGCAAAGGGAATCAAAGTCCATGGAGGTGCACTCTCCTCCATTGTCAAATCTCAACACTTTAATCTTCTTACCTATCTGATTTTTTACCAAAGCCTTGAACTCTTGAAACTTAGAGAACACTTTCATCCTTAGTCTTCATGATATAAATCTAGGTTTTCTAAAGGAGTTGTCAATAAAGGAGACATAGTACAAAGTTCAAACTACTTGTGAGAGAAGTTGAAGATATTAGTCCATGCACATCTAAATGAATTAGATCAAGAATATTTCTTCCTCTAAACAACCTTCTATCTTGAGTTTTCTCCATTCGACCTCATGTGTTAGGAGAGATATAACCAATAGACCTATTATGTTTGCATCAATATTTGTATTCCAGATCCTAGATCCATTCCCATTGAACATTTTTCTCCCAAAGCTACTTTTAGAGTTTGGTTTTTCAAGCTTTGGCTTAGATCCATACTTTACTTTATGTATCTTTCTTTTTATACAAGCCATTTTGGCACTCCCACTTTGTACTAACATCATTGTACCCAACAGTCCTATTCACCCACTTTAGTGGTCATTTGTTGGACATTAATAAAATTATCTTATCTTATCTTGATATGTGCTCACTACTTTGAAAAGCAGACTTCACACACTTGTCTAGTGCACAGCCCTTGCACAACCTAGTACTCACAATCTTGGAGTCTAGCAATCCTTGCACCATATCCTTCAAGAACAAAAGTGCTCCATCGTGCATAACCAAAACAATTGTGCCACAACTCACAGCAGTTATCATTGTCATACACTAAAGCATCATGATTCATTGGATTTGCTTGCACCTATAAAGGCCACCTTCTCGAAATCCTCTAGCAAAAACTCGACCAAGTTTATGGTTGTTGTTTTAAACAATGACCCATTAATCATAAAGCTAAACCATGCAATGTAACTCTGGCATGCAAGAAACTAAAAGAAGATTCTTTGCAAAGCAAGAACAAACAAGACATCATGCAACTCTAGAACATCACCAAAAGGGATGTGAAAGGAAACAAAACACATTCTAGTGAGATTGGTTATGTGGCATCAACCCAACCCCACCTATATGCCATCCTCTTGCTATTGAAGCTAGCGAAAGGCCTTCTTGTTGAATGTTATGTGTTTGGATGCTCTATCATCTACATACCACACTACACTAGAAATGGAGTCGGTGCAAGCTTGAGAAAGTTGTCTCAAGCTTGGTTGTTAACTCGTCCACTCCAACTAAAGTTCTACACTCCCTGCAAACTACTTTTCTACACTCCTTGCAAACTACTTATGTTCTTGCTTGCCTTTCTTCTCCTTGGGACATTGAGATGCATAGTGACCAATCTTATGACACTTGAAACACTTCACATGAATTAGGCCTTTCTTCCCCTAATTTGAACAACTTGATTCTTACTCTTGTCCTTCTAACCCTTTCTAAGTCCTCCTTTCCTACCTCCCGATGCCAAATCCACACACACTCAAACAATTTCGAAATTCTTTTAATCTATAAAAACTTCGATTTTTATCAGTCGACAGTTATGTTTGCCAATTACCGAACTCACCTTCTTATCAGGTCATCGTGTTACCTCTGTCGATGTTCTAATTTGCTCTCCAATACTCGGCCTCCTTTTGCGATCTCGCTCTCATCAAAAATCTGTCCCAATGGAATGAAAATGAGCAAGAAAAATTAACAATATGCAAGGAAATCAAATGAAGCAAGATCGATTTAAAATGCTTTAGATCTAAACAAAAGAGACAGGGTTTTCTTCTTAAATGAAAGATATTCTCATTATACTTCTCTGCTGCTTACTTTGCCTACCGTCTCCTCTATTGTCTGCCCTTTCACGCTGAGGGATTTTATTTTCACAAAAAGAAGTATGGATCGATCCAAGACCCAAAAGATTGGATCATACCCTTTATCCCCCAAAAAAATCCCTAAATTACTCAATAATAATTGATTCAAATTTCAACTAACCCTAGATTATGATTATTTAACTCTATCCAAATTTAGATTGTTGTTGCATTACGTATCAAAATGCCTTCTTCTCGAACATACTAAACTATTACAACTTGAGAGGAAAACAATTACAAACTTCTACGAGAATGAAGAGTCCAACTGCCTCTCATAAAATTCCTAAGGCCTTCTATAGGTCAAGATATTAAATTGCTTGTGGAAGATGCTCTTGCATCACCTCCTCTCATCTTCCTCCTAAGGTCTAGGTTCTAGATCTCATCCACTCTAATTGTCACAGTATCTCACCTTGTCTCCTCTTAGACAAATTCATGTAAAAGTTTCTCAAAAGTGGGCATGTTCTCACAAGCATAAACACCCTATACAAAAGGTTCCCTAGGTGCAAAGAACCCTTTCAATGCTATGGGCACCAACTCGCCATCCTCAACCTTCATCCTAATAGCAGCAAGTCGATCTCTCAACTCATTTATCTTCATCAAGTAGCTAGCCAGTTGTTACGCCTTAGTGTGTCTGAAGCGTTTCTTTTTCTTTTGTGAAAAGTTTTTGAGGCTATATTGTGTAGAGTGATGATTTTGGCGCTAAATACCCCTTATGAGGTCATGGTAGGTCCCCTCAGTTTCCACCTCAAGGAGGTGTTGACTTGTGGCTTTGTTGACTACCCTTTGGTAGGTGTTTGGAACCCTTGAGACAAATCATTGGGACACATGGCCACACATTTTTTGCTTTGTAGAGGCGATTGCATGTGTAAGGGTTGTCATACCCGTCATAGCACACCTCATTTTGCCCACTTGGACGTATTGTTTTGATGCAAAATCCCTCCTCTGGGTCTCTAGATACACAATATTCGTTCCTTAAAAGAATGAAGCCTACATTGTTAAAAAAGGAGGACGTTGAGGGAAAAGCATATGTTGGGGTTAGTTGGGGCATGACGTCCTCCTTTTGGTTCACATTGCACTTGGTGGAGCCTAATTGCACATTTTTATTGTTATTTATGTCAATATGCGGTTTAGTCCCCAAGTTGTGGATGCACAAACCTAAAATTTTATAACTTATCATTAAGTTTATAGCTAAGTTGCCAAGAAACTTGGGTACGGGTACGGGGACGCCATGTAACACCCCGGTTTTGACCCCGTTGCATTAAATGTACATGATGTATATATTGTAAATGATCACGGTGTGGAGCTAAAGGCCAAGGCCCCACCATTGATCGGTTATGCTATGTTTTGGATTCAAATTTGTTACTGATGGCATATCGGGGCATGCGGCATATATTATGCTTGTCATCATGTAAATATGCATCTATAATTAATTAAATGAACCCGACCGGCTACGATCGCGGCAACTAAAATGAGAAAGGGGCATGATTTTCACAAGGATAAGGGTGGAGAAATTGTTAAACCTTGGCCAATGAGAGAAAAACCCATGTGCCATCTTCCCTTGTTTTATTCCAACCACTTTCATTGAAGAATGGCTGCTAGTGGTTGAAGCAGTTATTGTCTTTGGGAGTGGAGTGGCAAGACTGTCAGTCCTCACTCACACGCACACTCCACCACAGCAGTTGACTTCACAATGGAAGAGAAAACCTTCACGCACTCTCCACTACGCAGGCCTCACGATTTTTTGTTCACCTCCACGCACAGGATTTACCTGGTTTTCACTCCCGCGGACACATTCTCCTCTCCACGCCTGTGCTGAACACTCACGCACGTCCAATTCGCGTCCTCTCTGTTTCCTGTTCATCCACGCGCGAGCTGTGAGCTGTTCGTCCTCACGCAGGGACCGTGTCTGCTGTTCTCACGCACCGGGATTTTTCCTGGTTTTTGGCTCGCACAGCGAGCTGGAAGCTGTGCGTTTTCATCCACGAATTGTAGTGTTGCTGTGGTCTTTATATATTGTGGGACGGGAGTCTGCTCATTTCACGCCCAGCTTGGAAGTCTGTATTTTCTCTTCCTCTGCATGGTCTACCTGTGACTTATCGGTGTTTTCATTGCCCAGGACGGGCTGTGTTCCCCACGTTGGTTGTGAGTTGTGCTCACTGATACATTTTGGGTTGCTGTGTTTCCCACATTGTTGGCTGTAGCTACTGTGATCTCCCTTACGCTTTGGGGATTATTGTAAATTCGCTGGAGAGTCATTTTGGCCACGATTGGGCCAAGAATGACTCAGAATTTGTAAATTCTGAGTCATTGTTGGCTGTAGCTACTGTGATCTCCCTTACGCTTTGGGGATTATTGTAAATTCGCTGGAGAGTCATTTTGGCCACGATTGGGCCAAGAATGACTCAGAATTTGTCTCCCCTGTCTTAAGCTGTATCAGCTGATTGATTGCCGGAGTGCAATGGTTGGTCTTCGGACTGTGTGAGGAGCAGGGATGGGGGCTTAGTTTTGCTTGACAAACCTGGTGGCTGGAAACCACACAAGCAGAGCTAGAGGGCTGGCTTTCTTCTCCACAACCCCTGAATAGCACTGGAAGGGAATGCAGGGCCTGAGGGACTATGTAGCAGAGAAGGGACTGATTCCTTGTGTTGGGTGTGTGTGGGTGTTTTAGAAGCCAGGCTAGTTCTGGTGTAGGTGTTCTTAGCTCTGTAATGAGCTCACCAGCTTAGCATTGAGCCTTTCCAAATCTCCTTGATGGCCTGATAAACCCAACTGTGTTGGCTTGGCTGTGTTTTGTATATCCTTGGCTATGTGTAAGCCTGCTAGTTCCCTTATTCCTTGGAGAATCATGCCCAGCTCGAGGGTGGCAACGCTGTTGAGAGATTAAGGAGCACGCTGGCCTATGGTTGGGTGGAACGTTGCAGCGACGTAGCTGGTTGCAGATCAAGTTATTCATAAGATAAGTGCTCTTGTCCATTTCTACTTCCGCAACTATATTTACTGTTAATGACTATAATGGACATGTTGAATGAATGCTTGTATGAATGTATGATGTTTCCGCTGTGTCTGATAGATAATTGCATCTGTGCATGATAAATGTTCATGTGTGCATGTTTCTACTTCAATACGTTTGCTTCAGCATTCTGTTTTAGCATTTTTATGCATGTCCATGTTCATGGGGCTCTTAGCCCATGTGGTTGAAGCTTGTATTCGCGTCCTCTTCGCCGGTCGGAGGCATGGGGACATGACACGCCACTTTTTGAAAAAGGGTACTTGGGTACGTCGAGGGTACTGTAGATATATATATGTCATAGTCACATCATACATGCATGTAGATTTCTTCATAAATTATGAATCATGATTCATAATTATAAATTCAATGATTATTTGAATTTTGAACAATGAACATTTGATTAACATTCAAATTGAAAATTTGAAATCTAAAATTTGATAAATTATAGACTTGATAGATATCAATTGGAAGACTGGAAGTTACATAAAATTTGATAAATCATTGTACCTGGCAGCTGTAACAGACAATCAAACTTGGACATGAAGGTACACTTGAAATCTTATTTTAAACACCTATTTGTACTACTGTTATAGGCAATAAAAAACTACAAATTGCCAAATATATTCCTGCGTTGTTGTGAGTGTATTTCTCAGTATTAAATACATTTGTATATTTTTTATGTGCACATTTGGTAGTCAAATTAGGTTCCATGATTGTTGAACACAAAACCATAAAAACATTCATTGTAAATCAATGTAAAATCAATCTACCAGATTTGGACAATAATCAGTGGAATTTGAACAGTGTTGCAAAGTGTTTGACATAAGTCTTGAACCATACTCCATACGTAGTTAGAAAAATATTAGTTCAGATTTGGTGGGGGTCATTACATTTTCCCCAATGGATTGCATTTTATTGAGTCGACCGTACCCCCGAAGTACCCAAACATGGGGTACGAAGTATCCAAACACGGGGTACTGCGTACCATTTCACCTATAAGTAACCCTTTTTTTCTAAGTTGCCAGGAAACGTGGGTACGGGGACAGGTACTGGTATGGGGACGGGGACGCCACTTCTTGAAACAGGGTACTTGGGTACATTGAGGGTATTGTAGATATATATATGTGTGTGTGTGTTAAAATTTATAAAAATAAAACATTTCACATTCACATCATACATGCATATTTAATATTTCTAAATTCAATGATTCATATGAACATTCGCATTGAAAATTTGAAACATAAAATAATAAATTTCATAAATCATATGACATAGACTCATAGTAGATATCAACTGGAAGACTGAAGTTATATTAATAAAATTAACAACAAAAAATATTATATGTCCATGACACCATGAGTTCAAACTTCATTGCCATACTACATCCAAAATTTGCCTTTTTAGACATGAAAATGNTGAACATGAACAAGATAGTTGATTTGGCTTCCTCAAGCCATGTCATCAGCAGCCTTAGGATCAATGTCATTAGCATCACTAAGGTCCTCTGTCACGTCGTTGTTGTAGTAGTAAGCACAGTGCACTAGGAGTGAGAAATGCAGTGTTGCACTGGTTCAGGTAAGGGGCAAGCGCCCACATAACATGTGTTTTAGTGTTTTATTATTTAATTTTAAAATTTTGAACTTCAAACTTTGCAAATTGACTCATCCCGAACAACGAGCTAAGATAAATTGTCCAATGACTGTACTGATCAGTACCCAAACACGTGGTACAGCGGACCAAAATCCACGCAAGTACCCTATTTTCATACATGAAGTACCCGGTACATGAGATTGGATTTGGGTATTACTGGGTACGGCTGGGGACGTACCATTGAAGTACTTGGTACATGTACCCGATATTGGTTCGTGTACCCAACCCCCCGATACGAGTACCCATGCAACATAGCTTTTTTTATAATGGAGTCTCGGATATCTAGACCAAGTATGGAGTATGACAGGATATGTACCCTACAAGTACCCAAGTACCCAGTGCGTGTACCCAATACAAGTACATGTACCCTAGCCCCGGGTATGTGTACCCTAGCCCCGGGTACGGGTACCCTGGCTACATAGCTTTATAGACTTGAATTTGTAAAAGGTTGAGAGTTGTCTCATAAATAAGACAACATCACCTCATTTGTAAAACATGGATAAGGGTTCAAACATGATATCTTTTCTTTGTCTCTTGGTATATTGGAGTAATTGAGCTATGAGCACCTCTCTTGAGATTACTATTTTTAGATGAAGGATGAATGGAATGTCTTCTAGGGTTTGGTTTTTGCACATGACAAGTTGATGCTAAGACTAGTTGTAATAACTCATGCTCAAGGGTGACCTAAGGCGCACTTCCTTGCTCATTCTTGATTGATGCTAGTAAGTTTATCTCCTAACCCTAGTTTAACATTGCTCTTCAAGAGATTTGAACTGTGTTAGGGTTTGTTTGCTAGCATTTTATCAGCTTGCTTAAGGAGACCATCCTACAAAGGAGCTCTCCATTGTTTAATCAGGCCTTGGACTTCTCTATTTTCCCTAATTAAGGTTTCACTACCTAGCTTAGCCCTAGTTGTAAGTATTGAATACCATCTTAAGAGGAGGGACGTTGGCCTCGATCTCTCATAGCCCTAGGGTTTGAGACAAGAATCTAATACCCTATTCTTCAACTCTTCCTTTATTAAATTTTTGCATGCAAAAAATACATAAAATAGTATACTACTAGAAAAACCCTAAAAATCTAAATAAATCCAAAAATATGTGATTTGGTATTTCTGGTCCACCTTATAAATTTGCCCTAGGGTTTTCTTCATAAGCCCCAAAGGGTGTCTCTCTTGGAGCAAGTGCATTGGGATGCGTGATATTGTTAAAATCAATAATTGCTTGTTGTTTAGTATTTTTGGTTCATCCTACAAGTGCACCCTGGTGTAGAGATATTTTAACCTTGGGAAGTGTATGATTATTGTGTCTTGTTTAATCTTGTTTGACTTTAATAAGGCACTAATCATAGCCATTAGGGCTTGGTGGGGGTATTTCTGGTTTGTTGATGATTACGGGTCTCCCCTAGGTTTTGGAGTGAATTGAAGTGTCAAGAGGTTAGACTGTGGTGACATTGGGTTTAACCTATTGAGCTTGTCATCACTAGTACTGGGTATACATAGCCTTGATGTGCAAAGGGGTGTTGGTTCAAGTGGTAATGCGTCTTTGTCACTCATTTGTGTAATGGTAATGAGATTATTCTTCAAGAGAATCTAAAGGGAAATATCACTCTAATATTGAGTTATAGGCATCATAAATATCCTTAGTCAACTTCTTTTCCACAATGTTAGGGAAATGGTCCTTCACAGAATCCAAGTTTATTATCTTCGATTTGGCCACCTTAATATGTTTAGCCAACGGTATAGGACCAATTGGAGCTATGGCCTTCCCTTCTGCAATAGTCCAAATATCAAACTTCTTCATCAACATCTAAAGTTTGCACTTCTAAGGTGTAAACCATTTCTTGCAACCTTTGAACACACCTCAAACAAATTGATCAACGAGAATTAAATCAAATCAACAAACCTATAACAAGTGCAAATTGCCTCTCTCAAGCATAAACCAACACTCCAATCACTAGAATTTCTTGGGCATTTCACTCACAACCCCTCACACATCTTCATGCATATCTCAAGCACAAATCACTCCAATCTCTAGAGAACTTTAGGGATCACACCAACTAAAATCCTTCGACAATGACTCCCTCTCGTAGGCAGCACCCCTATCCGAACACAGATTGGAAGATCTCAATTGTACAATTATGATACCGTGTTAATTTTCAACACATAGTATGCAAATCTGGACTTCTAAAGCAAAACCCTGATCTAGGAAACTTAAACTAAGTGTAGTCCTATCAAACAACAAATAAAGAAGTGTAAAATTTACAAACACATCAATCTAAAAAATGGAACGATGAGCTTACTTTACAACAATTCACATCACTCTCTATTTAGTATTAACTAAAGAAAGAATTACAATGCAATAAGCTCACAACTCTATCTAACCATCCCAATGGTGCACCTTGGATCTCCTTTACAAAATAGAGGAAACTAGGTGAATATAATGAACCTAGACATACCAAGTGTTGCACCTCCTTACATGAGGTAAAACCCTAACCCTAGATGCCTAGGAGAGTATGCCCAACTGCAAGAATAAGCATATCAAAATTATCGTGCCAACTAAAGCAGAGTGAAATGCATGTGTGCATGCACTTTGACTTAATATGAGATTTGTGCCCACCTAGAAATAGAAAACTTGTCATGCAAAGCACCTCCATGGATATGGATTTGTGCCTTATGTAGATAGTAGAGGCATGCACCTCTCATGCATATATGGTGCCTACCTGTAATTGAAGACACTATGCCTAAATTGAAGATACATGCACCACAACCACCAGATGCCTACAAATTGCAAACTAATGCAATGCCTCACTAAAGCACCTCAACCAAAAGCTACACACACTATTGCATACAGATTGGCGCTAGAAGGATTTGTTGGTGTAATGCTAAAAAAGGAGAAGAACTCAAAGCAATATGTAAAATTTAATTACTACTAACACAACTCATCGCTATGCTCAACAACACTAGGGGCAAAAAAGGCTTCCAATGCAACAAATTTGTGTTTCTAGTAGCAAAAAGGACTACCAAGATCATTCATATGTGCCCTCACAAAGGGTCAACACAACTCATCTTTGCTCTCAGCAACACTAATGGCCAGTAAGGCTCATCTCTAATCCCAACAATATCAATGGACAACACATCCACCAAAAACAACTCATATGTGCCCAAACCTCAAAGCAACCCCACAAACATGGGAGACCTACCCTTAAAATGGCACACTACTCAATCTAATGCCCCTTGAGAACACTATTCTTGAGCAAAGACACACACCACATGTCTATTGTATGCTAGATGGCATACTCACAATCCTTTCAATGGCAGCTCAAAACAAGCAAGAGTTCCACATGTCATCCAACCATTATAGCTCGATTTCTTCTAAGAACCTTATAGTGCTATTCTTAAGCAGGGAGAACATCGAATATCTACCAAGCAGAATGCCATTCTTCTCCAACAACACAATTAAGAACTGTCTATGAAAGCATTCAAGAACAAAGGTTGATTTTGATTAAGAAACGAGGAAATGATGAGGCCATCATAATATTGAAGCAAACATTCATTCACATCCATGCCTAAACTTGTAAGAAATACATTTATCTGTTATCTAAGCAAGTTTATGTGCTTGAGTGTTGAAGCTTTTGACCCATAACTCTTTAAAACCCTTCAAGTATTCATCTATGGACAAAACTTATCCCACATAGGTTTGTAATAAGATATACCGGCAGCATTGAAGGGTATATCTTCATCATACCACCATCTAGCTATTGTATTCAAACGCAACTTCTTTGTACTGCTTCTTTCAATGGACATCTAAGGTGGGCTGAGTACAACTGAGAAGATACTCCTCTAAGGTTGACTAAAATAACTTTTAATGTTCTTCTTCATTGTAGGCTGGTTTTCAAAAGGAGGAACATAACAAAATGGGACCCTAATAACACTAGAAGGCATAGAGGAAAATTAGTTCTCACGTCCTATCTCCCCATCCTCAAGACATGGGATAACTATAGATATATTACATGCTTACGCCTTATTTAGGTCTGCCACATGTCTTACCCTCTTGGGATGCTTAATCCTTGAAGCATGGCTGGAGATGACATTTCCTCTTGCCATGAACATGATACCATGTGTTTGGGCATGATAATAATGTTGGATTGCTAATGCCACTTCTATTGATCATGGAACTTCTAGCAAACAGTTATTAACAGGTAGTTGTATTAACTATTAGGGTGTTGCTTTGATACTTTTCTAATAGAAGCAATTTTCCCCAAAATCTTATACTGAAAATTAAAATATCTACCAGTAAATGACTAATTGTTAATCTTAATATCATGTAATCATATTTGAGTTATCGCACATGTTTGTGCCTTATTCTGGATTATTATGAAAAGACTCAGATTTGAAAGATTCACAGCCTCAAGTATCTCTCTACTAGGGTCAGACAGCAGGCGAATAATTTCACAAAACAAGGCAATTAAAAAAACACAATTTGTAAATGGTTCAAGAGTTTCATCACCAATACCTTATAAAAAGGACAGAGTCACCAGCAAAAAGTCGCTTTGCACTTACAAATACACTCCATCCTGTTGTTAGAAGATGCCTCTTTGGCTGACCTGTCATAACAAAATCCAGATGTGTTGCAATTTATGAGAAGACAATCTCTCAAAAACAAATAGAAAAACAATTTTGAAGGAAAGCAAGGAAAATATAGTCAGCTATCTGAACTCCTCTATATATTCTCCATGAATCTCTCATTTTTTAAATATATTTGTAGTCACAAATAGAAATGATTCACACTTTAAATCCAATTCGACTGACCTGTGTATCAGAGATTGAAGATTCTAAACTTCATTTTTAATCTAACTTTGAAAACTAAAGTTCTTTACTTTGGACTCTGGAGGGAATGTTTTCAGGATTTAATACAACTTGCACTGATACTTCTGGAGACTGCTTGATTGCATTCTGATTTAATCTTTTCCAATCTAACGCAAACAAATGAACTGGTCTACCCATTGAAAGAAGTTGGTCATTTTCAGAACTACCGATCACTGATCCTCCCCCTTTTGGTGAATGCTCAGCAAGAGAAAAATATCTATATGGAACATGTTCAATTCCAAGAGTTGCCACGAATGTGACACAGGATGTTTACTCCAAAAAGTGAAACAAATTGCTTAGTCCTTCTGGGATAAAATATAATTCAAGGGCCTTCAGAGCCTGCTGCTTTAAGGCATCCTATCTGGGAGATTTATCAGGAAGATTGACTGCAAACAGACTGAAGACATTTTCCAGTATGTTACTTTCATTGTTACATGCCTTGTCACTATTTTTATCTGAAGGAATCTGTTCACTCATATTCACAAGTTTAAAGCTACTTTTTCACTATCTTACAAAAGCAAAGTAGAGATACACCTAAACATACGCACCACGATAAATATGTCTGAATGTCCACGCATGGTCATGCAAATCTCTTGCCATGAGTTCTTGAGCTGGTGGTTGCATAGTATAATCCTGCAAGGCCATCTTGCAGTAAGCAAAGAAAATAGCTTCCTGTAGCAGTTTTCAAGCCCTTTTCACTAACGTAATGACAAAATCCCAAAGCTTTGAACTTTCATAGGACAGAAATTCAGGAGAAACATACTAGTGATGGAAATATTTTCTCTGCAGCACGACGAGGCACAGAAAAGCCACCATGGGTGCTTGTATCACTTGCTGTCAAAGTCTTGCAGAAGAACTCTGTAGGCTGCTTACTTTGCTTCAGACCAAGATCAGAGTGTGATGATGCCTCCTTATCATGCTACAAAAATATGATCTATTACTTATTAGTCAACTGACTAACACTTCATTTTCCCATGACTTTGAAAACCCCATTATCATAAATACAGGCATACAAAATTGATAAACATGGGACATTCAGATAATCAGTAGATCCGGTTGTCCAAAGGCAAACAATCAAACTGAATAGCAAGCTGCATATGGTATTCTATACCTCGTGGTAATAAATTTACAACATAAAGAGTACAAATAATCAGTTCCCATTATCAAACCACAAATAAAATTGTATTATTGGTAATATTGTTTCAGAAGCAGAGATGCCTTATGTGCTCTCTTGGCTTTCTTGAACATGTACATACTTAGCAGTACCCTTGACTGCATTTAATGAAACATGGAGTCATGGACATTAATTTTATTTTTTCTAGTTAAAGCAACTATCATGCCCTGACTCTGGCTCATGTGCAAATGGGACAATATTGGAAATGTGCTCATGTACACCATATGCTTTCTCCAGGAAAAAAATTATATTTGAATACCCTCTTCCATGAAAGCTACAGGTTGTACAGAAAATTGGCATTTACATATTATTTTACTCTGTCCATTGACAAAGACGAACTTCTCGGGCATATATAGACATAATAAATGAGAATTTGCCACAAGTTAATGTAGCTATTCCTTTGTACAGTCACTAACTGTTAAAAAAAGTGGGTAAGAATAGCTTGTGTATTGTTTTTTATGGATGTCCAAAGGCAAGAAGTTAATGTGAAAAACAAGCTTTCACAATACAAATTGAGCATCCTGAAAATTCAATGTTGCAATGTCAGACATAAAACCTACGATCAACAATGCAAACAACAAAAAGATTATAAGACAATGAGATTATCCATGACTACTGAAAAGTGGTCATGTGTTAAGATTTGTCCATGCCGACTGTACTCATGAGAAGACAGTTCCACTCCCCACATTGGTGACTACCATCCATGCAGAAGCATGCATCCATCAGTACCCCAGCCATCTATGTATTATAGAACTTGTCAACAATTATGTGTATATGCAGCAGCTAATGTTTAGGATAATATGTCACAGTTGATCAATAACATTCATCAACTCAGTGCCCACCTGAAAAAAAATAAAAACCACAGCTGTCCATGCTATGAAAGCTCATGTGTGCAAACAATGTGCAGAAGCAAGAGAAACATGTGTGGGTCCTACTACAGTGCTGCAGCTGCCAATGATTCTAGATTTCTCCATATGAACAGCAGAAGGGTAAACTACACAAATACCAACTGCCCTGAGTAAACATTAAAATTCATAAATGATAAAAAACCTCCCAGCAAATCCCGATTGCTTAGTAGGAGTCGTGCAGAATCATGACTTACTGCATTGACAGGTTGAAGAGTCATCTGCGCATAGACCTCATCCGTCTCCGCATCTGCCTGAAAGAATCAGGAAATAATTTCAGAGAATTGCACAAATTTAGAATTCAAAAATATAGTAATATCCTCAAAAGTCGATGTCTGCAGTCATACATGCAATGTCACATTGTGAAGCTGACAAATCAACTTGGAGGGGAGATTGGGGTAATTTGGAATATGCCCATCTGTTTCCTTCTGCATTGAAGCTGCTACCTAATAATAGCAAAACAAGTGAGAATGAGTTCAATGAATTCATATTGTATCTTACATGGTTATACTCTCAACCCACTACTAAAAGACAATGAGAGGGAATAAAACACATGTTTCATACGGTCATTGATATAATAGAGGGGAAACAGCAATGTTAAGTGATCATTTACAGATTGGTGTGAGACAGGGTTCGAATTGGATATTTCTTAAACTGCTACACAGTTCAAATCCAGAAGTTTATACACCATTAGGGTTCAAATTAACAGATTACAAAAATTAATCAAAACGCTGCAGTAGTTTCATTTAAGCTATATACACATTTAGTATCTATGTATCTTTAGATGGACACTGGGATCTTTCCGTTTTGGATCATGAAACAGAGAATTTACCTAATGCTTTGATAACACAGCACCAAGGGCACCTCAAGAATTACCACATCAACACTAAATGTACACTACTCGGTAAAAAATCCTTAATATATCCCCCGACAACCAGGTTGGCAACTAAGTCACATGACAATGGCTAAGGGACACAGAGACACACGCATGTCCAACAGAGGACATGTAGACCCCCCTTAACGGGACATAGAGGACACACACACACACACACATATATATATATATATATTCAAATAACAGAAAAAAACAGGCACAAGGATATATATTTTTTAATAATTAGAAAACATAACTACATAAAACACACATCAAGACACATTTTTTGAACTTCGCTCCTTTTTTTTTTGGAACACTTTTGGCTCCAGAGAGTCAGACACAGCAGGACACACAGGGTCTGAGTGTTGGATACACATGGGACACATGTCCTAAACAGGACAAGTGTCCCCATGTGTGTAAAGTGTGTCCATGTGTCCAACAAGGGGACACGTGACATGCAGATCCAGGAGGATGTGTCAACCTGGCAATCACTAAAAGTTTAAATAACCTGCTAAAGAATGTTCAATACATTGGAAGTTTAACCAGCCCACAAATTGTTCACCCCTAAAGGGTCATTCCGCCCATGCAACTTGCAAGCAGGCCAATTGTGATGCCCAACCTATTTGGACCAGTTATAATGCCTCATGCAATAACCTGCTAAAGAATGTTCAATACATTGGCAGTTTAACCAGCCCACAAATTGTTCACCCCTAAAGGAGCATTCCGCCCATGCAACTGTTGATTTTTCTGAGCAGCATCGAGAGTCATTCTCTTAGGAGAATGGGGTCACCTAGTCTAGGACCACGGGGAAGACTCAACCCAATGTTGAGTGACCATTCTATTGAATGATAGATATCTGGTCTGGGACCATGATATAGACCCAGCTCTGCCCTGGGTAGACTCAACCCAGTGTTGAGTGACCATTCTGTTGAATAATAGACATTTGGTCCGGGACCATAATGTGGACCGGTCTAGCACTGGTAGACTCGGCTTAGTTCTAAGTAGCCATTCTCTGGGAGAATGGAGGCGCTTGGTCTGTTACCAAGTATTTGACCTAAGGTCAAATTATGCAGCCCATGGCTGAGGCACCTGGTCTATTACCAGGAAGGCACTGTAAGCCCTAAACTAGGTCTAGGCATGTGTGACACTCTGACCCTTGATATATGGGCTCTGTGTACTTCTCCAAGGATTAGCTACCCTTGGTTAAGTTACCCTCGTACCAGATCTAGGTGTCACACAGAGTGTGAGATAAAAGCATTAGTAACTCTCTTGGTTTATGATGATGTACTTATGGAATCAAAAGGACCACAGGGGCACTTGGAAAAAGGCTAAAGTCAAAAGTCAAAAATACATAAGGACTTTTGGACCACAGGAAAAGGGCCACAGGTGAAGTCAAAGATAAATAAGGAGAAGATCAAGTCATTTCATTATGACATACGCTCTTGCTCTCACAGGTACTGCTGCAAATGAGAAGATCTCACGGGTGAAAAAAGTTCATGATTGTGCCCTGACATGGATGAGTCTAGTTAGGGCATCATCATTCATTTGAAGTCAAAACCCTCAGCTAGGGTTTCATTCATCTTCAGATCCAAAACATTCTTCTTCAGATCTAGGGCAACCACTTTCAGATCCGGGCAGCCACTTATCTTTGGGCAGCTCTTCACTCATCTTTGTGCAGCTGGTAAATCTTCTTGGACAGTCACCGAGCAGATCTGAATTTTATAAGCAGCCCTTTTTCTTCTCGGGCTGTCCTCTTCTTGGCTCACAGGCAGCCAGCGTGAGGGTTTAAGTACCCCTCTTCACCCACGGGCAGCCTTAACAGGCCTACCCATGAAGGGTTCAGCACTTGGCTAACCCTCAGGTGGCCTTGACAGGCAGACCCGTGAGGGTAAGGCCTGCGGCCAACCCTCGGGCAGCCCAACAAGCTGACCCGTGAAGGGTTGTGCCTGCGGCACACCCTTCGGGCAGCTTGCTAGCAAGCCCAGTAGGGCTGCGGGCAAGCAAGGCTAGCAGACCGGGAGCCCTAGGGCTGCACAGCAGCATACCCGGGCAACCTTCAGACCACGGGCAGCAGCAGCAGAGCTGCGGGCAGCCAAAGAAGATCCCAGGCAGATCTGAGCCAAAGAAAGAAGTCCAGGCAGAGGCAGAAGAGGGTTCCAGGCAGGCCATAATAAATTCGGGCAGTCTGACAGTGAATTCGGGCAGCAGGGAATTGAACCCGGGCAGCAGAAAATCAGTCTGGGCAGGTCTGATAATTTTTCTGGGCAGGCCCCAATTCATCTCCGGGCAGATCTTCATTGTTCAGACTGTTTTCGGGCAGACTGGGCAGGCAGAAATTAATTCTGGAAGCCTGTCAAATTACTTCTGGGCAGATCTGATAATTATTTGGGCAGACTGTTATTGGACAGTGTTGATCATTTCCAGGCAGCTCTGGAAATTTGAGTACCTAGGGTTTGAAACCCTTGATCTGATTTTTGCTGAGAAATTTTACAGTAAACTGTGGTTAATCCCGGATTGGGGTTTGAGGAAATTTTTGAAGAATTCCCTAAGTCATCTCATTTACGAGATGAGCTACTAATGTTTTTTGGGGTTTTTGTCCTTTGAAGGTTTCCCCACTGAAAAACTCTTGTGTCCATTGTGCTGATGTGATGAATGTTATTTTACTGCACTTGTTATCTGTTTAAGTTAATCTGCAAATTTTTTAAGTATTTCTGCTAATGCTAAAATTCAACAGCAACTTGCAAGCAGGCCGCTTGTGGTGCCCAACCTATTTGGACCGGTTATAATGCCTCGTGCAGGTTGTAATGCTTCTCTTGAGTTTAAAAGAAGCAGTGTCAACGAAAAAAAACAGCTCACATGGTCGCCAAAAAGAAAACTCGGTTACTCGAGATTTTAATCAACTTTTTTCACTGACAAGGTACGTTGAATTGGGTGAAAAAAATTCCTTTGTAGAACATAAACGACGAGAAAGTGAAGATTGGTATAGCAAATTACAAGGCAAACCACAAATCAACTTTGGAGGCAACCACTACAGAATCAGACATAACCTAAAACTACAAGTATCTGGGACTAGATTTCAACAAGAGGCCAAGTTGGGATGCATTTACAAGGAAAAGACAGCAAAGAGGGTGGAAAGATTTTTTCTTGCTCCAAAATAGATGCAGGCAAGAGAGGTTTGGGACTGAAATGCTGGGATCTTTTAAAAAAGGATGTACCTTTTATATGGGATGACCAGGCTCATCTTTCTTTTGACGCAGTAAAAACTGCCTTTGCATCAGCCCCATTACTAAGTCCTCTGGAGAGTGGAGGATATTTCCCATGATGTATTCTCTAAAATTTGGGATCACGAGAATGGATGAATGCAACTAACTCATCTCCCTCCTCTTCCAAACACTCATAACCCCGATACTCCTGTACGGATGTGAGTTTTGGGGACCAAATATATCCAGAAACAGATGGAACCGGTTTAAACAAGTAACACCCAATAAAAAGATGTCTAAATAATTAAAAAGGAACCCCTCATGAGTTACTCGTATCTGAAATAAGACTATATACCCAATAATTGGAGGCTTTGTAAAAGTTAATCCTCTTATCTTCCTTTGGACATTAATAAAATTATCTTATCTGTCTTATTTTATACATAGAAATGGCAGCTGTGGACAGCCAAATGATTCCAGTCAAAATCAGCCAAGATGAGCTGAAAAATAAAGGAAGAAAAATCTGCAGTGCAAAAAATGGTTTGAAGAGTTGGAATGTGAAGAAGAAAGGTGCTCACCAAATAAAAAGGAACTGAAAATTCATGTACAAGAATGCTACAGGGAGGGGAAATGGACAAAACATGTCGAAAGAAAACAACAACTAAATGGACAACTTCAACACAATGGAAGAAATCAAAGTGCAAAACCACTTGAAGGTTAACATCACATGGAATGAAAAGCAGGTAATATTGCAGTTAAGAACCAGTTCCAACAAATTGAGATGTGAAACAGGAAGATGGGAACAGACCAAGGAACCATGAGAGAAAAGATCATGCTGGATATGTAGAAATGAGGAGAAATAAGTAGCATTTTCATATGATGTGCACAAAACTCATAAATCAGGGAGAGATTGAACTTGCATATTGAAATGGTTGGTTGAGGAAATAATGTGGGCAAGAAGTAGGCTGTTGAAAGTAGAGTCAATGGAGCAGCCATGGCCAATTTTAATAAAAGCCATCTCTCTATCTCTCTTTGTAAAAAAAAACCATTTGCCTGTTTTTCCTCTTTTTCTGAGATAAACACCGAATCAACCAAAGGTGCATTCAGAGAGACTAGCTGACAGCAGGAAATCTGAGTACTTACCTGTTCACTGTGACCTTGTGGAAAATATACCACCAGGCTACCCACTTGCGGCAATGAAACAAGAGGTCCCGCACAGGCATGCCAAAGTTCAGAATTAATGCTCCTCCTTTCTCCTGTGTAAAGACCGTCAAACACATGAAACATTAGTTTTTGATATGTGTATTCAAGAAGCAAAAGCAAAATTGCAGACTTCTATTCCCTCTAGAGTCTGGCATCATTGGGTAATTACTAATAATTTCTTTCAAATAACTATCTTCTCCGCTAACCATTAAGTTGTTGGCATATCTTTGTCTCACATTTTTCCTATTTAAAGCCCATAAAACAGTTTCACATCTAAAGGCCTAGTGTAGGTATTCGTGCTGTTCAAAACAACCACCAATGGTTAACATAACAAAAAGAGGTTGCAACCCATCCAAAGTGGAAAGTTTCTGATGAACTTATCAATGAAATGCCTAAACTTATTCAAGCAAGATTCCTCTTGATTCTGGAAAAGGCACAAGTAGAATCAGAAACCGGTTAGGTGGTCTAGTTTTACAGAATGCTGTAACATCAATGATAACTTTCAGAAAGGGCCAAACAGAGGAAACTCCACCTTTTG
The DNA here is from genome assembly GCA_001517045.1 of Pseudotsuga menziesii. NCBI lineage: Eukaryota > Viridiplantae > Streptophyta > Pinopsida > Pinales > Pinaceae > Pseudotsuga > Pseudotsuga menziesii. The sequence goes on along the minus strand of LPNX011194764.1, from coordinate 206,455 downwards.
GAAGCTGAAATGCGATGAAAGTGTAAATCTTGCGGGGCACTGACAAAAATGTAAAGGTGGGGGGGTTAACATCAGAGACCAGGCTCGGAAGCCTTCAGATGTACCAGAAAATAGGGACAAAAGAGACTAAAAATCAATGTCTATTGGCAGTGGCCATGGCAGCACCCAACAGACACATAACAAAGTGAAAGAAAATATTAAATAACAAGTTTAACCCTCACAAGCTACAGAATGTGCTGCAGGGAGCACACCTTTTATTAAATATTCTTAGTGATCACATAAATATAAGCATGATTTGTGTGTGCGAAGGATAGGTAGTTCTAGTGGATTACTGGATCAAAAAGGAGCAGATCTCTCCACTTAACAGGCTGGATTGTGTTCTTCGTGGGAGGCAGAGAAATATTGAGAGAGTATTTAATAGAGATAAGATTAGTGGGAGATCTCAGTCTTTCTGCTCTAAGAAATTTTGTCTCCATGATTGTGAGCATTTATTTTCATGCTTGAAATCCTCAGTTTTCTAATATTGTCTATCATTCCCTGCATAGCTAAACCTATCGGCAATATCAGCAGAGGATTACCAATTTACTAACTACAAAAGATTTTGAATTCGTAATTCACAATCAGAAAAACAGATACAAATTGAAAATGCATCGAGGAAAGGGGTGTGTAATTCACAATCAGAAAAACAGATACAAATTGAAAATGCGTCGAGGAAAGGGGTGTTACTGATCCAATCTAGCAAATCATAGACAAAATGAGCATACTAGGATAGACAATACCAGAACCCTCTGTTATCAGATAAAAGAAAACTCAACATGTTGAATTCTCTGACACAACAAAAATTCTGCTTGAGACATAGCTAGATTGACAGTATAAGGGACCACGACTCATGCAATGCCAACACAAACGTATACAGCAACAGACACCAAGGCAGAGCTCATCTGCAAAAAGAGCTGCCTAGGATTGATTTCAAACGAGCTCAACAAGCACAACAAGGCAAATTGCTTTAGGGATACACAAAAGGGAACCTTCTATATCCCTAGTGGCCAAGGAAAACCAACCAAACTTGACCAGGTCACATAACATAATTCCTCAAAAGTCTGCCGTTAGCTTCTAAAAATGACAGGTGCCCAGTTTTCCTCTTCCCAAAGGATCTATCATCTACTATATCAGAGCCTCTGTTTGTGTAAAACATAGAATGACTCCATTGGATAGAGGGGTGACAGGGAGAAAACTGCCCATCCTGCACAGAGAGCACGTTGCTTTTATTTGGTTGGAAGTGCTCTGAGAAACAGGCTCCAAGTGGATGCACGACACAGTCTTCCTCCTGCTTAGGCACCAGGTTTGAAGGGCTATTCTACCAAACTTGCACAAAAGGTTTGGAACTTGTACTGCACACCTGGAAAGCAGATAAAGACCAATACTGCATCGAGGAAATGAGTGTCACTGATCCACTCTACTGAATTGTAGAGAAATTGAACAATCTAGAATGAACCATACCAGACCCTCTGTTTTTCTTTTAATGGAAAAATGAAAATTAGCAGGTTAAAGTCTCATTTCTACAACAAAACAAAATTCTCTTGCGACACTTGGCCTGATTGACCGAATCGGAAACAGTGCATCCTGCGATGCCAACAACCGATAGCGAGCTAGTAGACAGCAAGCTGACTTAGATTGACTTTAAACCGGTCTGGTTCATGCTCAACGAGGCAAATCGCTTCAGGAACACAAAAGGGGAACTTTCTATATCCCTACTGGCCTAGTCAAATTGACATAATACAATCCTGCAGAAACCTGCTGTTGTCTTTCAAAGAGGACAGGTACTCAGTTTTCCTCTTCCCAAACAGCTCCATTTCTACTATACCAAAGCTTCTGTGTGTAAAAAGTGAAACAATTCCATGGAATCGAGAGGAGGCGAAGGAAACTACCCAACTTGCACGAAGTGGTTCAGAAAACACGCCATATGAGGCTGCACCAAATAGGGCTGACTTCCTTCAGCTTGGGTGCCAGGTCTGAAGGATAACTACTCAATCAAATTCGCTCAGGACTTGCAATCGACCTCATCCCTTCAAATCTTGTGACTGACTACAGCAAGAATGGAACCCAACATAATAGTCCTTCAGACTCACCAGTAAAGCGAGGCAGAAAACATATAAGATGGTTCGCACTGTCTCAAAACTTGGACAGTTCGATGCACATCCAAAAGAGACTGGTTAAGTTGCACAGTGAGCGAGAGGACCTGCGTTATTTCAGTGTATATGCCCGAGTAAACTATTGGGCTATTATCATTCAACACAATACCTCAGAATGGGAGGTGATTTCGAGAGAGCCCCGGGTCACCAAGACTGTCATGAGCGAAATCATATGTGGGTAAACTTGCAATGGTCGAAAATTTGTAAGCAGCCAGTGTGGACCTTCCTAATGAACACGTAGTTACCTTTAAGCCCTGAGCTTTGCCAACGCAAAATCAAAACCAAACTACAGAGACCGAGATTTGGGGAGCCTAGTTCCTCATGGGTAAAAGTTAACAAGGGATGCCATCTTGGCCAGATCCCAACTGCCTCCCCGATTTGGCCTTTTCATGTGGACTTGCATTTACAAGTACAACGTTCGAGGTTCGATTGACGATATCAGGTTCGACTCTCAGGAACCTGCAGGGGCTATACAAGTAAACACCAACAACAATTAAACAAAGGGGGGGGGCAGGGACCCATTTTGTTAGTATAAGTGGGTATCATTTCATGGCCTTTAAATTCTGCCATTGTGAATCCAGTCTGGGCAAGGGTCCCTGCACTGAACGTAATGGAAGTAAGCTGGAAATATCTGTTCTAGGCCTCAGCTAGGCTAAAAAGGCTTGAATCGCTGCCAGGGCTCTGGTAGCTGGTTCGATCCCCCGTTACCCCTTCTCACGCTACCAAAACAATACACAACATTAATGTCAAAAAATTTGAGAAACATATACCATCTTGAGGCTGAGGGAAGTAGCCATTGGAAGGAGCCTTCATCTTCCGAGATCCAAGCCACGTGTCCACCTGCTAGAAATCTATACCTCTATACCCATACACGAGAGAAAACCCTCTGAGATAAATCTGGAAACGTTGACAGAACCCGGACCTTTTCCTCCTGATTGCCGGAAATAGGGCGAGAACTCTGTTGTTTCCCGCACAAATCTCAGGTTTGCAAAACTTCCATAACTAAAACTCTGTTGGGTGGTCTGAAAGGAATTCAAACCCTGGAAAGTCAGTCAGCTTCAGCTTCAACTTAGCTGAAGTTCCTGCAAGGGGGACCAGATTTGTGTAATCAGTGATTGTTGTTGGTGTTCTTCCCTTGTTTTCTCCTACAAAACCAAATGAAATGATGACCAATGACCAACAGCAGATGCCTCCATTAACACCAACACCACCAAGCAATCAAAGCAAATCAGGCAGACAAAATTGCATTGCATAGAAAACACTACTCATCACCATTACCAACACAAAGATTTCACCTTTTTCCTTGCAAGGGTTTATCCACATTCATTTATCCTTAATTATTGCCATATTATTAATCCATGTCATGGAAGCATCGATTGTCCATCCCTACATGAAAATAATGCAATTGCAAGACATGAACATCAACTCCAACTACCTGGCCCCTCCCTCCTTCATCATTCGAGCCTTCGAAGTTCCAACCATTCAATCACATGAGACAAGGGGATCTAGATCTCACATCGCAACCACGGTATAAAAGGGATTTATTGAAAAGCTTTGAGCTAAATTTGATGTCTTTAAATTTCAATCATTTTTAATTATAAATACTTATTTTAAATAAAATTATAATGTTATTAATCTAAATGTGATGTCTTTAAATTTCAATCATTTTTAATTAAAATTATAATGTTACTCATCTCAATATTTTACAAGTTGCTGGACTTTCGAAAGATTTAATATTTTAGATTTTAATTTTAAATATTAAGAATATAATTCTAAGTTGGATATTAATTTTTACCATATTCTAGATTTTTTTTGAAAGATTTTAATTTTAAATATTTAGAATATAATCTTAAGTTGGATATCAATTTTGATCTTTTGTATCCTAGCAATGGCTTTCATTTTGTTTTCTTGTTTTGTCTTTCTTTCTGGATAAGGTTCTGCTTTTTGTCTCTTTACATGAACAAACTTTGTTTTCGATACTTTTTTCTTTTTGGAATAAGAAGCCTCGCTCTTTAATGATATCGGTTCTTTTACTTTTAGTTTCACATAATCTTTGTTTCATTTTTCTTGCTCACAAATAAGTCATTGCAATCATTGCATATCTTCCTTTGATCTAACATTCCTAGATCGAATTGTTCATATCTCATATGATAATTAACTAGCTACAAAGTTCATGGTCCAAAAATTACATATTGGTTTAATTGCCTATCATTCTCGCTATCTAACACAGTTTTAGCAAGATTTTTTTTTAATCCCAAAATGTAAAGTCGTACAAGTCCATTGTAGCAATTTATTTGTTTATGAACCTAGAATAATAAACTTATCTAAGATGTTACTCATGGTTGTAAGAGAGTTTGGGCTCCAATATTTGAGAGGGAGGCTTGGTGATAGTTGAAATAATGTAACTTTGAAGAATATTCTACTTGTACTTTACATTATTATTATTATTCCTCCTTCAGGAGATGTCATTAATGTAAAAGGTCATGAGGTAAATCCTCCATTGTAAGTTGGGTCAATAGTACCCATAAGAGTTTAATATAAATATTATTTTGAGTTTTTTCCTAGGTCGGCCCAATTAGGTTAAAAGGTCAAGTCAAAGTTGATTATAAATAGGGAGGCGCCCTCCCTCATTTAGACACACAACTCACTCAAGCATTGTGCAAGAGAGAGAAAGAGGAAGGATAACAACAGAGGAGGATAAGTGTTTTTTGCTCTTATGTTAGGGTTTGGTCTCTCTCTCTCTTATGAGACCTTGTTATGTGGGCATTATACTTTGGTAATCTCTATTGAGGAATTTTTGTTGGGTTTCCCATGATAAATTGTTGTGTACCTTGTGATTGTGTATCTTTTAGATTTCATCTTTATGTTGTTATTATGAAAATGTATTAAATGCCCACGAAGTTAAGAATTAAGTTGTAACAACATATAAACTTAGCAATGATCTTATCCAAAATAAGGCCACGTTAACAACTCCAACACTTCATTAAACAAAGTAATCCACTCAAAACAACGTGATGGGCTTCATAATATAAAATACACAAATAATCATTGCAACAAATTATATTAAATCTAGTTAAAATTTAGGGAGGGAAATAAATATGCCTTTAAGGGTTAGCTCAATCAATTAAACCATTTATCTAAAGCATGTTGCCAATGGGAAGGCCACAGGTCAATTGTTTAAATCCAATCGAGTCCCTTAGGGTTACCAACACTATTGTGGTTGGCGATTGAGTCGCCTTGCATTCCAATATTCCAAGAAGAGGGGGGTCCCACAAATTTTTCCTCGGTAATAACACACACACACACACACACATGCCTTAGAGTATGACCTTAAATTGCTTCTAGTTGGTTGACTACTACTCACTGAAGCATGGATTGTTAATGCTCAATTTAAAAGGCTCATGTGCATCACGCCATCCGGAAAGAGTGGAAACATGCTTGGATATGATCCATGACGATATTGCTATTACAATGTGGAAAGGTTTTTCATTGAGGCATAATGCCAAGTAAAGTTGTGGGATTCAGTCCCACCAAGTCATGTGGGGTCACCAACAACTATTGTGGTAGGTAGTTAATATTGTCTTTCATTCAAAAACCAAGGAAGAGAGGCAAAACCAATAGGGCTCCGGTAACGTACTAACTTCCTCGCTTTAAGTTAAATCATAAATGATATATATAAAATGCTCAACATTGTATTCAATATCAAAATGCTTAATGTATGGAAACATTATACATTGATCATTTTCTAATAAGATTAACTCTTGTTCGCTTTCCTCTTTGAGTGGGCAACCTCTTAATGAGTTAAGCTCCAATACAATATATTCCAATACATGATCCATATGGAGGACTTAATTTTAACTAGTTATAAAACTCTAATGATAATCTACTACTAACTACCTAGTGGACCTTCTTTGATGAGGCCACGTTACATTTATTCAATTCTACTACTGGGTGGGCTTGATTTAATAAGCATAATGGACCCAATCCACCTTACATTGAATGGCCACCACTATTGTTACTCTAATGAGCCCTTCAACTATCTATTACACCCATAGGGAGGATCCCATTGCTCCATCCTCCTTTGATAAGTGTTGCCATCAACGCTTGCAATGATGATGTACAACTATAAACCAAGTTCTTATGTATGAGCGCTAACTGCGATACTAATGTAATATAGGAAAGTAGGGTCCCATGTACAAGTGCTAGCCTCAACACTAAATTAGTCCATAAACCTAGTTTCCATATAGAAGTGTTGACGTGGACATTAAAGTAATCCAAGATGTTAGATTTTTATCATTTAATCAATATGGTATAGGATCTTATCTGAGAGAATAACATGCACAGCAATAATCACAAGAGAAAAGAGACACAAAGAGTTTTCCTCGGGAAACCATAAAGGAGAAAACCCCGCAACTTCCTCAGAGATAGAATGAGCACCAATAGCAAAAGTAAAACCCAAAAACACAAAGATGATCTCCGACAACTGTTCTCTCTCTCACTTATGCGAGCTCCTCTTCTCTCACTCATGCGCTATAGTTGAGTGAGTGTGTGTTTCAAATAGAGAGTCTCATTCTCTATTTATACCTGTTTTCCACTTAACATTTACTCTACAGGGCTGACTTCTCTAGGAGAGTCTAATAACCCTAATACCCCTCAACTGTGGGGACTATTGCCCCGACTTACAACGTAGGGCTAACCTCGGTGACTTTTACATGACTTTATTATATTAATGATTCTCCCGATTTGAGGAACATCGGGGTACAATGAAATACAATATAAGATATACAAGTGAATACATTCCGAAGTTACAAATACATCAACACTCCCTCTTAATTAGGAAGGTATTCTCTTAACACAGTTCATCAACACAAGTCTTCATCACTAGATCATCATCAAAGCTGGATCATCGTCAAAGCTGGATCATCATCATCACTGCTTCCGCTATCCCGAGCAAATGGTGCTATCTCTTAATTCTACTCGTCATAGGAAGTTCTACAAAGCCAACTTTGTTGGATGTAGGCCTAGCCTCCATGTAGGTCTTCACATATTCAGCACTTATATCTAACCATGGGAGGAACCAATCCTCTCACCGTGTTAGAAAGGCACAGCGCTTACATCTGACCATGGGAGGAACCAATCCTCTCACCATGTCAGAAAGGCACAGCATTTACATCTGACCGTGGGAGGAACCAATCCTCTCGTCATGTTAGAAAGGCACAGCACTTACATCTAACCATGGGAGGAACCAATCCTCTCACCATGTCAAAAAGGCACATCACTTACATCTGACCATGGAGGAACCAATCCTATCACCATGTCAAAAAGACACAACGCTTACATCTGACCATGGGAGGAACCAATCCTCTCGCCATGTCAAAAAGGCACAACGCTTACATATGACAATGGGAGGAACCAATCCTCTCGCCATGTCAGAAAGGCACAGCGCTTACATCTGACCATGGGAGGAACCAATCCTCTTGCCATGTCAGAAAGGATCTTTGGACTCATCACTTCCCCTTGGAAGGAACCTTGATCTGATGAACACCAAGCTTCTCTCTAAAGTACTCAAAATTCACTCTAGCTAATGGCTTGGTCAACACATCAGCTATCTGCTCCTTCGTCGCAACATACTGGAGCTTCACTGCTCCTCTCTGCACCATATCCCTGATATAGTGATATTTGATCTCGATGTGCTTCGACTTGTCATGGAACACCGGGTTCTCCGACAACTTTACACAACTTTAGTTGTCGCAATATATACAAGTAGCATCCAACTAGAGATCAAACAAGTCATATAGTAGCTTTCTTAGCCACACTACCTCACAGCTAGCCGAACAAGCTGCGACATACTCTGCTTCGATTGTACTCAGTCCCACGCAGGACTGCTTCCTACTAAACCAAGAGATCACACCTGATCCCATACTGAAGCAGCACCCTGAAGTGCTCTTCCTATCAATGGCACTACCTGCCCAATCTAAATCCACATAACCCTCCAGGTTAATCTTCTGATTCACTTTATATTTGAGCCCATAGTCAACTATACCCTTCAGGTACCTCAGAATATGCTTTGCAGCAATCAGGTGAACATGTCTCAGATTCATCAGGAACTGATTCAATGTGTTCACAGCAAAGCAAATATCTGGTCTCATATTCATCAAGTACATCAATGACCCAATCATGTCACGCCCCCTCCCGTCCACCAGAGAGAGAATGCGACTATGGTGCTATCGATCTGGGAAATCTAGTCCCATGAACGTAAAATAAAAATGCATTGACACAGAAGATACATATGCAGATGTATAAATCATTAACATACAGCAGAAGCAAAACACATTCCATTCAAGCATTCATCATCTTCATACTAATTGATCAAACAAATACAGTTACAAGGATTTAAACACAAGAAATACTTATCTTGAAAGAAGTTTGTCCTGCAACCAGCTACGTCGCTGCAACGTTCCAGCCAACCATAGGCCAATGTGCTCATCAATCTCTCAGCAACACTGCCACCCCCAAGTTGGGCATGATTCCCACAAGGAATAAGGGAACGCTAGCAAGCTCACACGTAGCCAAAGGTATATCAAAATTCAGCCAAGCCAAACAGAGTTGGGTTTGTCAGTCTGCTAGGGAGGTGGAAGGATGAATTACTAAGCTAGTGAGCTCAATCACATAGCTATGGACACCTGCACCAGATCTGGCTTAACTTCTAAGCATCTACACACCCAACACAAGGAAGCATCCCCTTCTCTGCTACACATTATTTCAGGTTATGCCTTCCATTCTAGTGCTATTCAGGGTGTGCAAAGAAGAAAACCAGCCCCTCTAGATTTGTTTGTGAGGTTCCTTCATACACTAGGTTTATCAAGCTCGTTCATACTCAATTCCACTCCCAACCAGTTCAGATCAAAGCAAAATATGCACACACATCAGGATACAACATTATGGGTTGAGGAAAAATGGTTTCGACAACAAAACGAATTTCTAAGATGGGTAAAAACAACCCTTTAGCCGCAATTCAATTTCCAGAGACGTTTATGGCCCTAACGTGGCCAAAACAGACTCAATAACACCAAAAAATCGTGGGTCTCTTCTCCCACTTGCTGGCATTACCAAAAAACGATTTCCAGCTTGGAAAACAATGGGAAAATGCAGCAAAATCGTGGGGGAGGAAACTCAGCCACTAATAATTACAAAAATGATTTCCCAGGCTGAGAGAAATGAGGTAAATAACCAAAAACATGAATGAATACCCACAAAGGAAGTTCCAGCTGCCTCCAAGAGCCCAACGTGAAGGAAAATGGTGAGGAAAACATGAAAACGTGAAAGCATGTTGGAATGGGCAGACGTTTTTGGGTTTTTACTTTCCCAAGGAGTCAAAATGCATTTCCCAAAAACTGATGGCTTCTCCAATTCGAATTTGGACTGCCATATCTTGCCCATCCCATGCAATAACCAACTCAACCAATTTCTAGCAGTAATAAATGATTGGGTGAATAAGACAAGAAAAGTAGTTGACATTTTTTATGGGTTCTCCCTTTGACATTTGGATTTTCCCCATTGGCCCAAAGGTTTGAATATCCCCCCCACCCCACCTTATCCTTAGAGGACATATATGCACCCGCTCTTTGGCTCAATGGCCAGGCCCTGCACCCTTGAAGCATAAGAATTGAAAATGCCCCCATCTCATTATTTGTTGCATTGACATAGTTGGTTGTGGGTATTTAATTAAATTGCATATTTACATGATGTCCAAAATTATAATGTGCCTGGCTAGCATGAAATACCATCGGCATAGATTTTAATCACTGAAACATAAAACGATAAATCAATGGTGGGGCTTTCGCCTTTAGCTCCACACCATGATTAATTACAATATATACATCATATACATTTAATGCAAACGGGGTCAAAACCGGGGTGTTACAAATCATTTGACGATACATTGTAGCATCAACCGATTCTGATGAAGCATCACTCAATAGCTTCAGGTTTGATGCCATAGGTGTGGTCATGGCCTTACAGTCCATCATCCCTAACTTCTTCAGGACCTCTATTGCATACTTCCCTTATCCCAAGGATATTCCATCTGCATTCTGCCACACCTCCATGCCTAGAAAGTAGTGCATCATACCCAAGTCTTTCATCTCGAACTCAACAGCAAGCTTCCTCTTCATGTCAGCAATCAACCCATCCTCACCTGTCACAAACAAGTCATCCACATACAGTAGGAGTATCACTAAGTTCCCTTCCTCAACCTTATAGTAAAGGTTGGAATCCTCTTTACTCTTGGTAAAGCCCAAGCCAGTCAAGAAGCTGTCAATTCAGTCGTACCATGTCCTGGGTGCCTGTTTCAAACCGTACAGGGCCTTCTTCAATTTGCACACATGAGTCTCCCTGTCATGTGTCTCAAAACCGAGTGGTTTCTCCACATACACTTCCTCTTCTACTACACCATTCAAGAACGTTGTCTTGACATCCATCTGGTGTATCTTCCATTTCATTACTGCAGCCATAGCAAGTATTGACCTGATGGAAGTGTATCTGGCTACAGGTGTAAAAGTCTCCTCATAATCTATCCCTTCTTTCTGGGAGAAGCCACATGCCACAAATCTTGCTTTATATTTCTCTATGATGCCATCTGCAGCATGTTTGATCTTGTAGATCCATTTGGAAGTTACGATAGGCTTCCCTTCTGGTCTCGGGACCACATCCCAAACATCATTCTTCATGATTGACTGGTACTCCTCGATCATAACATCCTTCCATTATTTCTTTTCCGTTGCTTCTTCATAGTTGGAAGGTTCTTTATCAATGATGTCACATAGTAGGGCTACATAACTGGAGTAGGACCTAGTTCTCTTCCTTTCTCTATGCATTTCTTCTGAAGCCCCATATCTCTCTGCACCTTGGATAGCCTCTCGTACCCATGCAGGTTTCCTTTTGTAAGGATTCTTCTCATGGGGTGGATCTACAGGTTCTTGGGGTTCTTCCATTTCTCGATCTTCTTTTGGAGTTGCATCATTCATAGTTGAATCTCAGATCCTGGGTGCTTCTTTTTCTTCAGGGTCTTCAACTAGTCTCTTTCTTGATTTGTTGTAAGCTGAGTCTTCATCAAAATTCAGTCCCTGCTAATGTCAATCTTCTTGAATCCTGGGAAATATATTCTGTAAGATTTCGAGCTCTCATTATATCCCACAAATATACCCTTCTTTCCTGAAGGATCTAACTTCGTCCTCTTTTCTTTTGGAATGTGAATGTACACCAGACAACCAAATATCCAGAGATGGCTAACTTTTGGTTTCTTACCAAAGAATATTTCTTCTGGTGTCTTGTTCTCAAGTAATCTATGCGGAGTATTGTTATGTACATACACCACTGTCCTAGCATCTTTTTCCCATAGATGCATAGGAAGATCTTGATCATGAATCATTTCCATAATCGTTCTATTCTTCCTTTCTGCAACCCCATTTTGTTGTGGATTATATGGAGTGGTCAACTCCCTCTTAATCCCTGACTCTCTGCATAATTCTTTGAATTCATCTTATGTGAATTCTCTGCCATTGTCTTATCGAAAGGTATTGATGTTCTTCTCTGTGTGGTTCTCCATCAAGGCTTTGAATTCCTTGAATTTACTGAATACTTCATCCTTGCTTTTCAAGAAGTATATCCATGTCTTCCTATAAAAGTCATCAATGAAAGAAACATAATATACATACCCACTCAATGAACTGGATGACATCGGACCGCATACATCGGAGTGGATGATTTCCAAGATTCCTTTTGCCTTGCTCTCGCTACTTGGAAATGTCTTATTTGTGTTCTTTTCCTTAGCACATCCTTTGCAAATGCCTTCATGCTTTGCCTAGATTTCTGGAAGACCTTCAATAACTTTTCTTGCAAGTGGTAGTGCCCTATAGTGCACATGTGCAAGCCTTCTATGCCAAAGTTCACTTGGCTCTACTGAGTCATGGACCAAGGCTTGTTTTGGTTGGCCCTTTAATTTGTATAAGCCTCCCTCTTGTTCTTTAATCACTACTACATCATCTATAGTCTTCCCCTTTGGCCACATAAGGACTTGGCCATCTACAAATGCAACTCTCATGCCTTTTGCATCCAATGCAGATATGGAGAGAAGATTCTTCTTTAGTCCTGGTACAAACAAGACATCCTTCATCTTCATAGATTTTCCAGAGATGCTGGTAGTCATCCCCAAGTTTTACTTTGTGGGGTGACTCATGTTTGAATAGTTTCATAAAGGATTCTTTGAATCCCACCATATGTTTGGAAGGCCCGCTATCTATGAGCCAATAATTGCTTCCATGTGTAACAGTCCCTGTGAGGGCAGAAATCAAGAGATACTCTTCATCACTTGAAGAATCTTCATTTCTTCTTTAACTCTCTTCCTGGGAGGTTCATCATCTTCTGCAGTGTGAGCATGATGTTTTCTTTTGATGTCCTTCTTCTTGTGGGAGCCACCTCTATTTCTGGGACAATGTCTAGAAATGTGTCCTTTCTCATCACAGGTATAACATCTGAGTTTAGATAGATCTTTGCTATATCTACTAGGGATGTCTTTCTAATGAGAATGCTTACCTTTGGGATGATGGTGGTCTTTTCTCAATTTCTTGGTGTGTGTTGTGAGACCTTGATCTTCACTTCCCATCTTTTCTTCTCAAGCTACTATCCGAGCTTCCTCTTGTGAGCATTCCTCCCACAGCCTACTGAAAGTGATTAATTTTCTTCTAGCACAAATCCCTTGAATGAAGGAGTCTCATGACATAGGGAGACCATTCAAGGCAGTCCTCACAATTTCTACATTCTTTACTTCTTCATCCACTGCTTCAAGTTGTTCTTTGATTTGAGAGACCCTTGTAAAGTATGACTATATGGTCTCTGCATTCTGGATCTTTACATTCTTCAACTCATTTCTCAAAGTCATCTTCTGATTTATGTTATTCCCTTCAAATAGCTTGGTTAAGGAATCAAACATCTCTTTAGGTGTCTTTAGGGAAGACGCCTATGGTATAAGGTGATCCTTGATAGAATCAGCAATAATCCTCTTGGCCTTGACCAAGTTCTTCTTGTGTGAGGCCTTAGCCTCATCTCCCTCTAGAACTGGAGCCTCTCCACTTATGTAGGTGTCCAATTCATTTTCTTCAAGAACCAGTGAAATCCTATACTTCCATGCTCGGAAGTTTTCATCTCCTTCAAGCTTTTCATCAAGCTTGGTGTGATGAGACATCTTAAATGAGAACCTCAAATGGAAATACAAAAGATTTAGATCTTATCAATTTGAGATGTAGGAACTGGATTTGGATTTGATCTTCTGCAGTGCTAGTTTCCTTGTTTAGGGTCAGATTAGGGTTTGAATTTTCCTGGAGTTCTACCCAACCAAAAACTTTGATCTTGGTCTCTAAACTTCGATTTCGATGAGGAGAGCAATCCTATGCTAGGCTCACTCCAAAATTCCTCTTATGTGAAAAGCCCTAATTTCTCGCAGTAGTGATAGGTCAAAAACTGAAAAATGCTTGGACTCAGATTCTACTTCGACATAAAGATGCGCCCTTCAATGGAGAGTTAGCCTAGCCTCCTTTTGTTGATGATATGTGGAGAGAGACCCAACAGATAAGAATCCCTAGCTTTTGCAGCTGCACAGTGTCTTCTTCTAAGGTTAGCTCTGATACCATGTTATATTTTTATCATTTAATCTATATGATCTAGGATCTTATCTGAGAGAATAACATGCACAGCAATAATCATAAGAGACAAGAGACACAAACAGTTTTCCTCAAGGAAACCATAAAGGAGAAAATCCCGCAACATCCTCAGAGATAGAATGAGAACCAATAGAAAAAGTAAAACCCAAAAACACAAATATGATCTCCGACAGTTGTTCTCTCTCTCACTTGTGCGAGCTCCTCTCCTCTCACACATGCGCTACAGTTGAGTGAGTGTGTGTTTCAAATAGAGAGTCTCACTCTCTATTTATACTTGTTTTCCACTTGACATTTACTCTATAGGGACGACTTATCTAGGAGAGTCTAATAACCCTAATACCCCTCAACTGTGGGGACTATTGCCCCGACTTACAACGGAGGGTTAACCTCAATGACTTTATTATATTAATGATTCTCCCAATCGAAGGAACATCGGGGTACAATGAAATACAATATAAGATATACAAGTGAATACATTCTGAAGTTACAAATACATCAACACAAGAAGCTTGTCCATAAACCCAGGTTCCATGTACAACTACTCACGTGAACTCTGAATCGACAACACCTAATCTCAACGAATGGCTAAGTATTATTCTCCAAATGGCCACAACAATAATATGGAACCAAACATATAGAACCATACAAGTCTAAAAGGTCATCCAAGTCAATTTTGGATCTTGAAGGAACACTACCATTGGAGAATATGCAAGTTGAACATTGGTAGTCATAACTATTTTCTGACTTCCCTTAATGATGTTCCTTTCATATGGTGGAAAATAGTCATCAAAGAAAATCTAGAAGCACTTATCTTCCCATAAATTATGATTGTCCATATATCGATCCAACACAAGAACCATCTTAATGACCCTAGGCATATATGTCACTTGTATACTCCCCTTTGATGGCCAATATGATGGGAATCTTTGCCAATGTCTCTAAAATACTTTTACATGCTTCTAGTTATGTTGCCATGTAGTTTTGTTGGGTTTTTTAGGCTACAAATTTGAAATATCCCTAACTTCTTTAATATTGATCATAACTACTCTTATGACCCAAATATGGAAATAACAAAACCACTCCATGTCTAATGGTGTTAGCTATTACAATCAGGTTCTTGAATTGAGAGATAATCACATGGCAATAATGTTAGCTTCAAATGAGAATAACTTCCTTAAAACTTCTCTAAATATCTATTATAACCACAATTATAAAATGGCATGGCCACTTTGCTTCTACTAATACTAGTCTAGTTATATTTTGGTTGCTCTACCAAAAGATATTTACCCTGTAATATTTGTGATCATCACCAAAAATCATAGAAAAAAAATATTATATATATATATATATATAAGGCTAGCTCAAGTGGTTGAGTGCTGTAAGTTGTGAGCAAAAGGTCTCAGTGTCAAATTCTCTGGGTGGTTATGCATTGCTATATAAGGGCCTCATTTAACGTGCCTATTGGGTTAGCTCTGTAATCAAAGCGAATAGGGTGAGGCCCCATTGGGGGGTAAGTG
>LPNX011194764.1:136410-191013 GCA_001517045.1 Pseudotsuga menziesii | reverse complement strand
ATATATATATATATATATATAGATAAAGAGAGAGAGAGAGCTCTAATACCGCTCATTATAGTCCTTGCCCCTTACAATTGAATCACAAACAATATAAAAAATGTTCTAACACTTTATTCAATATAAAAACCCTTAAGGTAGGATAGCATCATACAATGGTCCTTTTATGAAAAGATGAACTCCTATTCACTCACCTCTTTTAGAAGGAAACCTTCCAATGAGCTAAGTTCCAATACAATCTAACACGTTATCCATAAGGAGGAACCCGCCCTTATCTATAACTAGTTAGAAAAGTTAATCCTAACCATATGCTAACCAGGGAGAATTTTAGGGCAAAATTTATCTCATGGGCTATTTTCCCATGTTTTTTTCCAAACAAATATTCGCCAATTTGCATTTTTTGAAGGACTATATCGCCCAATTTTGATGGGGTAAATTTGTTTCACTCTAAAAATTGCCAAATTATTATATAAACCATATAAAAATCCATAGAAATTGAAATTTTTTAGAAAAATATCGTCAAATAGTTTATAATTGACATTTTAAGAATTGGTAAGATTCTCCAAGGTTTGTACACTTTAAAATAAGTATGGATCCTTAAAAAAATTCTTGATGATAACTACCTAGTGGGTCGGCCTTCTTCAATGAGGCCACATTACATTTATTAAATTATGATTACCTAGTGGGCCTTATTTATAAACATAGTGGACCCAATCCACCTTACATTGAATGACCTCCACTATTATTACTATAATGGGCCCTTTGACCCCCCATTGCAACCTTATGGCAGACCCCAACTCTAATGCGACCCTTTCCCCCCATTACCACTAGGGAGGATCCCGACTCTAATGGGCCCTTTAATCCTCCATTACACCTATAGGGATGATCCCATCACTTTAAACACTTAATACATGGGAGGGTGAAGGGAATTTATTTCTCTGGAGAAAGTATATGCATGCACATAAGCTTAAAGGGTTAGCTTGATCAATAGATGCTCTTCTGCAAAAAGTTCATATATTTATTAGGAACAAATCCCATAGAATCTCGTGGGGCTACCTATGAAAAACATAGGGTTGAGTCAAACACACTGACTCACATGAACATTTGTAAAGGTAATATTTAGGGCCTTGTGCTTGTTTGGACCGACCTTGGGATCTTTCTCTGCTTTCCTCATAGAGGAAGAGAAAGGATAGAAACCTACTATTGTATTTCATGTATATATGACAACCTCTTCTAGACCTATTGTTTGATATTTATAGTTGAATCAATTATCGTCAATTATGTTGGGACATTGGCTAGTTCTATGCAGCAAGTACCTACTTTGAATGCCCTAAGTGAGGGACACTAATCTACATTTATGAGTTTATTATGGATGTCATATAAGAATGTGGGGAATCATCCCTTTGTTTCCCTGCATCCAAAGAAACAATTAATGGTATTCCCCCCTCTTCCTTGAAATTTTTGGATGGAAGGCAATGTAACTATTAGCTACAAGAGCAATTGGAAACCCAACGTGGCAATTCCCCATAATAACCTTAAATCGTAGTTGGAAAAAACTACATGGTATAAGGGGCATTGGTATCACCTCTTTATTTGATGATAATTATCCCTAAATCCAACAAGAACGATGATGGAAGTCATAGTTCCACCCCATTCTTGGGAACTTTGTCTCTACGGGTTTTGGACCATTTTAAGATGACCTTGATCATTGGATTTTATTTTAAGTACAAAAGGGGTGGAACTATGCCTCACCAGAAAATTTACCCTCACTAGAAATGGGGTGATTTGAGTGCAGTATATCATATAACTAAAAAGCATTTTCTTTTATTACAACTAAAAAATAGTAATCAAATAAATATAAAATTAACAGGGACATAGAGGTTGAAGAGAGAAATGGTTATCTTTCTAGATAATTGTTGTAATTCAGTGTAAATCCAATGTTGAGTTACATACGAGGTTTTTTGAAGAAAATTATCCTCTGAACATAAAGTAGCTAGACCCCCATAAGTGCCCCGAGCACTTACAGTCATGCCTACATTCTTTTTCCATTTAGAACTACTGATAGATAAAAGAGATTCCTCTTCTATCTTAGTTTCTTGGAGCAAGAGAATGTCAGAAGGATTCATTTTAAGAAGATCTTTACCTGCTTCAACCTTCAATGGATTCCCAAATCCCTCGTAGTTCCAAGAAGTGATATGCATTATTTACCCAAGGAGAAGGGAGTTGCTCCTCCGTTTGGGGGCCTATTCTACTTGCTTCTTCCAAATGACAATTCAATGGTAGCATGGTTGCCCTGCATCTTAAGCCTCTCAACTTCTTCTTCTATGATCTCCTTTCAAGATTTCCTTCCAAACTTTTTTGAGAATTTCCCATCATCATCCGAGGAGCCAGAAGTCTCAACCACTTTCTTCTTTAGTGCATTTGCATAAGAGGGAGAAGAAGTTCTTATAAGAGAAAGGTCATGCATGAAAGCATCTACTCTAGGAGATTCTAGGCGCACTGGTTTAGATTCCTGTGGCTCTCGATTTACTTCACCCTCTTCTATATTAACTTCATATTGTTGCAGGTCACCTTCTTCAAGGATAGGAGAGATTTGTTCATCAGCAAAACTTAATACCACAAAGGGATTTGAAGAGGTTGTGGCATTTCCCTCTGCCTAGGATTTTGAAGATTTATTCACAGAAGGGTTGACTCCATTTCCAACATTTCCCCCTTTATTTTTCACCTGTTTAGATGTGCCTGCTTTCTGAGCTTGAACCCATTGATTTGGATTTTCTTTTTCAAGGACTTCTTCTGATTTTTTCTTACAATTGCGAGCAAAGTGACCATATTCATGGTAGAAACGACACTTGAAAGGGAGCTGCTCATAATCAATCTCCTGGGAATGAGACCATTCAACGACATTGATCTTGATTTCCTCAGGTAGCCCAATCTCCAAGTCTACCTCAACACATATTCGAGCACAAGAATATTGGTCTTTCTTTTCAACCCTATAAATGTATTTTTCAAGCTTATTCCTGATGGCTTCCAATGATTCTGAATTCCAACAATGAAGGGGAAGTTGGGGGAGCCTAACCCAGATAGGAACAACTGAAGGAACATCTTGAGTAGGGTCAAAATATGGAGTCCACTTGTTCAAGTAGAGTCCCTGAGGACCCATAAAATAGGGACCATTTCGGAATATAAGATCTCGATCATCTACTGATTCAAACACAAAAATGTAATAACCTCTGCCAACGAGATGATTACGAATTCCTTTTGAAACCAAGGGTCTCCAATTTCATTGAACCCAACCTTCAACAGCCTTCAAGGATGGCCATAGCCTAGTAAATTGCCCAATGAGACCCCGCTCAGCTAGGTTCAAGGCACTCTGATAAGGACGTTCTGCCGGAAGATCCACAGAAGGGATGTTTGTCTTATTCACAAAGGACTGCACCAGTGGACTACCCTTTCTCTTCCCACACGAAGCAATGAGGCATTTGAAAGCATCAAGCTTAGGAGGGAGAGGAGGAGGACCCCCTCCAGAGGCCATAGAGAGCTCGATCAAACTGACCCTTTGTCAATATACTGAGCAATAAAATTGTCACAAATCTAGGGATAGCAAACAAAGTCTGAGCCAACAAAGAAATAAATACAAACCAGGATGAGAGGCAAGCTTTCTTGATTAAAAAACAGGGCCCTCGGCTACTCCAAACACCAAACAACGAGAGGCTTCACAACAAATAGAAGCATGGACAAAACAACTTGAAGGGTCACGAAGCCAACAACAAGTCGAATCCCAGGATCACCAGCTCAGAGTTCTTGAAGAGACAATTGCATAGCAGATACCCCGATAAACAACTTTACCAGTAGACTGAGAGCTGTAAGTCGAAGACACCATAAGATATAACACTCCAATCCCAAAGATCAACCAAGAGAGCGATCTAGATCCAAAAAGTTAGGCCACAATCTCCATGATTCACAACCACCAAAAACCAAGAAAACTCGAAGCCACCGATCTTGCAATTAGCAACACCACCAGCAACCAGGATAAGGATCTGATCGATCTACAGAAACAGAGCCACATCCACATCCAAAGGCATGCACAACCAGCAGCAAGAAACGCCACCAGAGAGAGTGAACGCTTGGAAAGGCCTACTCACGATCTCAACCAAATCAGCCTGCAGCGAGCAGGACTCCACCAGGGAACCAGACGAACTCGTTCAAATCTTCTTGGAGCAATTGGAGGCAAAAAACCGGTCAAGTTCCTAATCCGAGGTGATCTACATTTGAGTATGTGAAGATATTGTCATATAACGTAACGTTGCATTATCAAAAATAAAAAATAAAACAATTCATGTTGGCTGATAAAATGAAAAATATTTTGCACGAAGAGTAGCAAGGTGCTCCACAATCTAGTATAGGGGAGATGTTGTCACATATTGTAAAATAACATAACATAACATTACATTACCAAAAGTAAAATGTAGTTAAAACAATTCATGTTGGCTTATTGCACTGAGAGTAGCGAGGTGCTATACAACCTAGAATGTGAGAGATGTTGTCATATAACGTAATGTAACGTTACATTACCAAAAATAAAAAGGAATTAAAGCAATTCATGTCGACTCGCAAAAAAAATTGCACTTAGAAACAATTCATGTTGCCTCCTAAAATAAAAATAAAAATAAAAATTGCACTTAGAAAAAATCCATGTCAACTCAAAATAAAAATATTAATTTTTATTTTGAGTATATATATACAAAAATAAACCAAACATTTATCAAATTAATCAAAAAAGACTTGATTCAAACATATAATCAAATTCCATATTGTGCATAGGTCTACGCTTCCATGAATTAAGAGATATAATTAATATAATTTATTTTAAAAATAAAGAAAGAGATAGTAAATAAATTATCTATGACTTAAATATCCAAATATCCAAACTGTATGCCAATTCATGGAAGAAAAATACAATACATACTCTACACATTATAATTTCTAACAAATAGAAAAGTGTGCAGTTGTAACTAATAGAAAAGCTGAAGAAGAAAGATTTGCGTCACTTACTCTATAATATATATATGTTATTTGATATCTTTATAATTTCACTTCATTATTATACAAATTCTTAATGACATTCTTTCTGTGTTATTATTCAACTTCTTATTGACATAGATAATTTGCATTGTATCACTTTCTTATTATTCATATTCTTCATGGTGTTATTTACTATCATGCTAGACCTATTTCTCATGGTGCAATGATGTCAACGATATTGCTTCCTATTCCCCCATACCCCCAGGCCCACGAATGCAACCAGAATAGATCCATCTTAAAGGTGGCTCTACCAAGCGCCGAGAGGGATCTGAAGGGTTTGCACCTCGAGAGATTTGATCCCTCTCGGTGCTTGGTAGAGCCACCTTTAAGATGTATCTATGATGGTTAACTAAAACACACAAACCAATAAATAAAGATGAAAATTATATAAAACAAATGCCACCATTCCCTAAACATTATTATTTTCTTGGGTTTCGTATCATTTTTTTTTGTTAACTATTGCATTTTAGATCTTATAATGAAAATTAAAATATACATAAATAGGTTTTAAAATTCAAAACAAAGAAAAAAATTAAATAAATTTTTTATATAATATTTATGATTTATAATGAATTGGGAAAAAGTATACATTTAAAATATCTTTTAATTTTATTTTATGAATTATTTCGTTGAGATTAGCGAGGTGATGTACACTTGAGTATGGGGAGATATTGTCATATAATGTAATGTTGCATTATCAAAAATAAAAAAATAAAAACAATTAAAACAATAAACGTTTGCTCATAAACTAAAAAATATTTTGCACCAAGAGTAATGAGGTGCTCCACAACCTAGTATGGGGGAGATGTTATCACATATCGTAACATAACATTACATTACCAAAAATAAAAAGTAATTAAACAATTCATGTTGACTTATTGCACTGAGAGTAGAGAGGTGCTCTACAACCTAGAATGGGGGAGATGTTGTCACATAACACAATGTAACTTTACATTACCAAAAATAAAGAGGAATAAAACCAATTCATATTGACACCTAAAAAAAATTGCACCGAGAAACAATTCATATCGACTCATAAATTAAGAAAAAAATTAAAACCAAATGAAAATGAATAAAAAAAATCAACTCAAAATAAAAATATTAAACCAATATAAATCTATCTTAAATGTGAATCTATTAATTTAAAATAAAAAAATTACATCTCAAAAAATTATCTATACAAAATGGATTTATACTTGTATAAAACAAATGTCACTATTCTTTATACATTGGTTTTTTTCTTAAATTCTTATCAATTATTTTTTTATTAACTAAATTTTTAAATCTTATAATGAAAATTGAAATATCTATAAACCAATTTTATAATTTAAGATTTTGTTTATAATTTAAGATTTATGTAATTGAATTGATATATAACACGTTAGACATTCTATATTAATATTATTAACAGATTTATAATTTAATATCTATGTAATTGGATTGATATATAACACGTTAGACACTCTATATTAATATTATTAACAATTTTAATAATGAGATCATCCGTTATCTATAAACAAATTTTAGAGTTTTAAGATTTATGTAATTGGATTGAAATGAATGAATGATGGTTAACGTTTTCTGAGACCAAACTTTAGTTTATCGGATCTAAAGAAACGAATTATTTAGTTTGTTTTCAAATTGTGTTCCTATGCTCAAAAAGCTTAGAGGGAAGTGTCCCGAGCTCATTATAATTTTGACATGTTAAAAGGCTAAGAAAGTCGGTATTGCAACAAAGATTGTGAAACAGAGATTTAATGTGGGTGTACGCAGGGCACTCTAAGAGGAAGTGATTTTCATCATCAACGTTCATATTCTCACATAGATGACAACCCTTTCCACCCATGTTGTTTTAAGAATTGCCCAACAACCTGTTTATATAACAAGTTAGACACTCTAATTTAATATTATTAATAATTTTAGTAATGAGATCATCCATTTTAACTTTTATAAGTTTGTTCAAATCTACATTTATTTTAAGAATTTCTACCTACATTATCTAGTATTCCGGTATCACTAGGAACATGCAATCACAATAAGATCCTAAACTCTTCAACGTCAGTCCTGATAATAATAAAAATGTCTTTAATCGATGTAGGTTTATGATCGTAGTTATCCATGTTTATTGAAATTGATTTTTGATTTATAAAATTTGTGAAAAAAATAGTTTTTTCCCTTAAAAAAAAAAATTAAATTATTTGTATTTTTCAAAAAATTGGAAAATATTTTTTAATTACTATAATTATGATAAATTAAAATAAGAAAATGGCACGGTTTTTTATTTCTTTGAAGTTTTTGTGGCCTTTGATCATCGAAGTTACTTTGGATCTGGTCTGGGAGGGCCTGGGATTCTTTGCTAGTTGGAGGAGCGTGTCTCAATCGACTGCGTTTTCATTGTAGCCCTTTTGCTTCTCTAAAGCCTTTGATCATTGAAGTTTCTGTGGATCCAGCTTCTAGGAGGGCCTGGTATCTCTGCTCGCTGGAGGAGCTCTCCTTGATGCTTTTCTCTACTGAAACTGAACACTTTTGAAGAGTTTCTCAAGATTTTTAACACTCGTTGGAGTTTCTCGCCTGGGTCCTGAAGAAATTCTTTGGCAAGGCTGTTTTGAAGAGGAGATTTCTCTGGTTTGGGGTTTTCGTTTGGTTTTGCCGCAGCTTTAAACTACACCCTGGAGATCCTCGAGTCGCAACTATTGGCACCATTCTGATCGGATCTGGCTCTCCTCTGATTGGTAATTCTTGGTGACAGATCTTAAGGGTCTTGTGCTATGGAGGTCGGTCAGGATCTCTCTCGACCAGTTTATTGTTGGCCTTTGGAGGTGGCTCTGTTTGGCCTTGAGCGTTCTGGTGCTTGAAATTTATTTGATTTGCAGATCCATGGACTTTGGTGAGGGCCCTCCTTTGCCTCTTCCTCCTGATCTCGAAGCATTCAAGAGATTGATTGTTTCTCGTGGGAAGAGGAAAGGGGGCCCCTCCCAAAAATTTGTCAAGAAAGTGGATATTCCTTCGGTCGAGTTACCTGCCGATCGAATCTGCCGTTTGGTGCTAAATTTTGCTAAACGTGGGCTCATCAAACAATTCACCGGCTTATGGCCCTCTCCAAAAGCTATTGATGGTTGGGTGCAGAGAAACTGTAGGCCTTTAGTCTTTGATGGGATTGGAAGCCATTTTATAGGAAGAGGTTTTTATGTCTTTGTATTTGACATTGCAGCGGATGAGACCTTATTTTTCGGAATGGCCCATACTTCATGGGACCTTAGGGGCTTTACTTAAACAAGTGGACTCTTGATTTCGATCCCTCTTAAGATGTCTCGTCTGGGTTGGACTCCCGCATCTTCCTTTGCACTGTTGGAGCTCAGACGCCCTTAAATCCATAGGGAATAAGCTCGGTCAATACATTGACAGGGCTAATAGGAAAGATCAATTCTCTTGCGCAAGAATCTGTGTAGAAGTTGACTTGGAGATTGGCCTGCCTAAGGCAATTAAGTTAACAGTTGCAGAGTGGTCTCATATTCAAGAGTTGGATTATGAACAAATTTCTTTCAAATGTAGATTCTGTCATGGCTACAGTCACTTTGCTCGGAACTGCAAAAAAAAATTGGAAGAGGAAAAAGTAAATGAGAAAGAAGATCAGTGGACGCAGGTTCAAAAAGCTAGAAATTACAACCAGGGCCCTAGAAAGTAAGGCAAAGAAAGTAAATTAGTGAATGGTGACTCTGCTGTTGACAAACCCCCTCCTGCACCTTAGGATGTAGATCTTTCCAAAACTTCTCCCAATCAATTCGATGTCCTTGGTTATGATGTCCTTGAAGAAGGGGAAATGCAGCAACTCGATGGGAACGAGTTGGAATCTAAAGTAGATCTAGTTCCTCATTCAGTTTCTCAGGAACAAGCACACCTGTCTTCTTTGATTCCTCCCTGGGATGGAGGACCCTCCCATTCTCCCCCAATTGGTGAAAATTCCCCCCCTTCATACGTAGATATTACCCGCAAGAAGCAGCCTAACAGTCTTGGTTCTTCTGATGATGATCCAATATCCAAGAAGGGTGGCAAGAAATCTAAGAACGAGATTCGGGAAGAAGAGGTAGAGAGGCTAAAGACTCAAGGTAGTCAGTCCACTATTGAAATGCCTTATGGAAGGAATAAGAGAACCAGACCTCCTAAGGGAGTGGGAACTCCCTCTCAATTGGGTAAGTAATGCAGATTACCTCTTGGAACTGTAGGGGATTGGGGAATCCAATCAAAGCGGTCGCTGTGAAAGATTTAATGAGAATGGCCCCATCCAAAATCTTTCTGCTCTAAGAGACCAAGATTGAGGAGGAAGCTCTCCTTCTCATTAGTAATAATAAATGGAAACTAAACGTTGGCAAAGCTGTCAGTGCTAGAGGCACCTGTGGGGGATTAGCTACTCTATGGAGTAATGCGAAATTTCAGCTAAAAAATGTTTATGCTACACAACACTGGATCTTCACAGAGCTCTTCCACCACTCCAGTAAGACCTCTTATGCTCTTTTTAATCTCTATGTACCTGTTAATTACACATAAAAACAGGGTTGTTGGAAAACGTTAACAGACTTCCTCGAGTTTTCCTCTCCCGTCAATATAATTTTAGCAGGCGATTTGAATATTACTTTAGCTCCGAATGAAAAAAAGGAGGCTTGCGTGGCAAGGATCAGTTATAGGATTATGTGGAAGATTTGATTCAAGCTTGGGACTTGATCGATTTACAACCCAAGATTGGGCGTTTCACGTGGTCCAATCACAGGGTGGGGGTCGCTAGCATCTTTTCCAGACTTGATAGATTCCTTGTTCATAGCACTATGATGGACGGTAAAATCATTTCTTAAAAAATTCTACCTAAGCTAACGTGAGACCATCACCCTATCTCTCTGTTGTTTGAGTTGGAAGAGGATTTAGGTCCAATTCCGTTCAGGTTCAACCCAATTTGGATTGAGCGAGTTGGGTTTATGGATATTGTATCTCAGGTCTGGTCTCAATACATCGTTGGATCTCCTAGTTATTTTTTTGAGCAAAAATTGAAAAAAACTAAAGTTGCATTGAAGGAGTAGATTAAAGCCCCACTCTCTACTCCAATTACCTGCAGAAAGGAAAGCGTGGATGAGTTAACTGCAATCCAAATAGACATGGAAAATTGTGAAATCTCCACTTCAATATTAGCCCAGGAGCAACTTGCCCACTTTAAATCCACTCAATCATTCAGGCATGAGGAGGACATCTAAGGCTAAAATCTAGAAGCCTTTGGTCGATGGCAGGGGATAAGAATTCTGCTTACTTCCATCGCCAGTGCAGAAATAGACTCTCTCGAAATCACATTTCAGAAATTTCTATTGGTGATGGGGTCACCATTGAAGGGAAAGATCTTTTCAAACGGTCAACTAGTAGCCATTTTCAACAATTGTTTCAAGATGATGGTCTCTATGAGGAGGAGGTGTCTTCTGAATTTCTGGATAACATCCCTTTCTTAGTCAACCTTGAGGACAATAATAACTTAATGAAACCTTTTTCAGAAAATAAATTGTTGAAGTCATTTGGGCTATGGAGTTCGACAAAGCTCTTGGCCCGGACGACTTTTCCGTTCACTTTTACAAAGTCTACTGGCCCATCATCAAGTTAGATCCAATCCGTATGGTGTCTGCCTTTCAGAAAAAAAGGTAAAGTGGGCAGGTGCACCAACTCTACTTTTTTAGCCCTCATTCCAAAGGAAGCTAATCCTTCTTCCTTTGATATATTTTGTCCTATTTCACTGTGCAATGCTTTCTATAAGATTCTAGCCAAGCTATTAGCCAACAGATTTAAGCTCTTGCTAGGTAAGTTGATCTCTCCCTTACAGGGGGGTTTTGTAAAAAGCAGACATCTAGTGGATAATGTCATTCAAGTTCAAGAAGCCATCCACTAAAGCTTCCAAAGAAAGGAGAAATGTATGTTAATTAAGTTGGATATGAAGAATGCTTTTGATCAAGTAAAGCTTCCCTTCCTTTATGAGGTTCTGCTCTCATTTGGTTTTTGCCCTGAGTTTGTAAATCTGATCAAAGCATGCACTAAAAAGCCTTGGATTGCACCTTTAGTTAATGGCAGACCCACTGATTTTTTCAAAGAAACCAGAGGTCTACGTCAAGGCTTCCCGATGTCTCCTTTCCTTTATATTTTGATGGCCGAATCACCCAGTCATAAACTCATTGTAGAAAAGGAAGCTGGGTATATTCTGGGGATTAAGATTGCTAGGGGTATGGACCCAATCAATCATGCTTTTTTCGCGGATGACTCTCTCCTACTTGGAGGAGCCTCAATGAAGATTGCCCGGGCCTTCCATGTTATCCTAAAAAAATTTTGCCTATTTTTAGGAGCATTGATCAACAAAACAAAAAGTGTTGTCTATGGATGGAATGATGAACTTCCGGTAATACTTCGATTAGCAAATTTCTTGGGTTTTCCTGGCTTCGTCAAGTGGGAGAAGATAAAGTATTTGGGACTCCCTTTAAGTCTTGGTTCGTCCCCTCCCTCTTTGTGGCTTGAGGTGTTGGCAAAGTTAAAGACAAAAATTACTTTTTGGGGTGGACAATGGCTATATAACGCTGGGAAATTAACAGTTCTTATAGCATTTTCCATTTTCCAATCCACCTTGTTGCTAGCCCCAAAATCTATCTCGGGCCAGATTTCTAAATTTTTGAGAGATTTTCTTTGAGCGGAGGTAAAGGTGGCCAAAGAAAGATGCACTTAGCAAGCTAGGAATTTATTAAGCGACCTCTTTCAGAAGGTGGATTACAAATTTGGGATCCTGGGATGGCTAATTTGGCGTTGTGTGGCAAGTTGATTTGGCACTTTATAAGGATAAAAATCACCCAGTGAGTAGGATTTTCAGGATGAAATACTTAAAGGGTAGATCTTTGAGGAATATTACTTATGCTAACACTTCATCAGGCTCTGGTATCTGGAATTCCCGCAGAAAATGTTTTGAATTTTTCAATCTTCAGTTATATCGAACCCCTAACAATGGGAAGAAGATTCAACTATGGGAGGATAAAATCACCGAGAAACCACCCCTTTCCAACGTCACTAAGCTTGTAGAGATTCGGAACTGGGAAAAAAACAAAGGTCTGCTCCATCTTGCAGATATTTGTTCCTGGGACAGAGATGGTAATTGGGTAGGTTGGTCACTGTCGGACCTTCCTACTCGTCTCAACACTAAAAAATCATTGCTATTCTCTTCTCTATCAGGCCTTGCTCCTATCCACCTTTCACAAAAGGATTGTTGGGGATGGGGCCTCGATGGATCATATTCGGTAGCCAAAGGATTCAAGGCTTTGTTCTCAGCTCATTCCTCTTGCCTTCCTCCGACGATTTGGAAAACGATTTGGTATTCTCGATGTCTACCGAAGGTAAAAAAAAAATCTTGGTTATCTTTGAACTATAAATTACTGACAGGCGATAACCTTAAAAAACGAGGTTTCAATGGTCCGTTTCGTTGTTGTTTTTTCAAAACAACCCTGGAGACAGCTGACCATATTCTTGTAGACTGTGTTTTCTCTAAAAATGTTTGGTGTTTAGTTCTTCGTGGGGTTTAGAGCACGATTCCTTCTCAACAAACTTTTTCGGCTTTTTACCTGGCCTGGCACAATCGACGTCCATCAAAATCTAACGCTGTTGTTTTGCACTCGAGCTAGCATTCAATTGTGAAATTAATGTGGTGGTCCTTATGGTTAGCCTGAAATAGCTCAATTTTTAGCGACCAGAGGCCAATCTCCTAGGTTGTGGCCTTTAAATCTGTATCGTGGTTTGCAGAATTAACTGGCCTCTTGCTGTCCACTATGCCTGTTTCTTTATGGAGGAGTCCTAGCACTTAAGGTGTGGGAAATTTATTGAAGTGCTCTAAACCTGTCAGCATCCCTTCTTGGAGGTTTCGTGGGAGTAACGAGGCTTTTAAATCTTTTTGGATGAATTCCCCTTCAGCTGTCATTTTCTTTGATGATGCTTCCAAGGGAAATCTCGTAGTCTCTGGAGCTGGGGGCTTGGTCTACTCTCCAGACATATTGTCTACTATCAGTTACAGTTGGGGACTTGGGAACATTGTCCAACAATCAGGCTGAAGCATACAACCTTCTTTTGGCGTGCCATCTGGTTATGGAGAAGGGATACAAATCAATGCAAATCTTTGGTGATTCAAAGATTTTGATAAAAGCTTTAAATTCAACTGACAAGCTAAATAATTATGCCTTGAATATAATTTTGCAGAGAACCGAGATTTTATTGAAAGGCTTAGATAAGTTTGATTCTTTCCACATCCTTCAGGATCAAAATCACCTTGCAGATGACCTGGCTAAGAAAGCATGTCTTCTGCCTCAAGGTTTTCTCAGTATCAATGGGGAAGCTAGTTATTTCCATCCTATCTTGTAATTCTTCAGCAGTTGAATATTGTTTAATTGGGTGATCCTCTCCCATTTTGTAATGATTTGTTAAGTCTAAGGTCTTTCTGAAAATTGTAAATAGGTTGATTGGCTACAGCCAAAAGACCCGCAATTCTTTTTTTAATAAAATTACCCGTTCTTGTTAAAAAAAAATTAAGAAAATGAATGTCGATAAATGTGTAGTTTAAAAATTTGACGATTTGGGTCAGAATAGACAAATTTTTCTGGTATGATTTTAAAAAAAAATCAATAGGAAAATTTCAAAATCCAGGTTACATTTGTCAAGTTCTAGAAATTTGGGTGCCGAGTGGTTTATGGGGGTGTTGAATAAATTTCTATGATCAAAATCACTATTAAAACAGTGTTAAATTCAGATTTTGCAAAATCAAAAACACTGGATTGATCCGGGTGCCCAGGCGCACGACGGGGATAACAGTTCGATTGAATGAATTGAGTACTGTTATGGCGGAAGCATATTAAGAATAAGCAAAGCAGGAAATACACTACACACAGAAAACATACACACACATAGAATATGCAAGAATTCAAACCAATCTATGTTACTTCATTACTGTTGTATTATGCTCAATACTCTGCTTGTATATTACAATAGTGTACATGTTTATTTAGAGTGTTGAGAAAGCTTGGATGTCTACCGTTACGTTCAGTTACAAATAAGTTGGAACGGTTCAAAAGTTCAACCTTTGCAAACGACTAGAAGACAAAGAGACAATATGTTGTAGTCGTGTTGAGATGTTGGTGTCGACGATGCATGTCGAGGTTCGGACTTGTGGAAGTCTATTTTTAAACATGTCGGAGTCGATAACAATGCCAACTGCTAGGTGGATGATAGATTTCAACCAAAAAATGGTAGTCCAACCCAAATAGTCAAATTTTTAGACAAATCCTTGTAGCAAATATTTACCAACTCTTTTAAATATTAAAATAAAACTTACCATTTTTCAAATAGTATCTTATTTTATTTTATTTTTAAATTTTTTACATTAAAATTAACAGAGTATCATTTTATTTTTAAAACAAGGTCATCTTAGAATGAAAAAGCTTCTTCATTCTTTTTTTTAAATGAGAAAAAACGAAAAACCTTCTTCTTTTTTCAACAAGAAAAACACCCTCCCATTATTTGATATTCAAAGTGTAAATCAAATACAACAATAGAATAAACATACAATAAACACACATAGATATGAATATGAATGTGATTCAACTAAAGATTATCATTTCCATGAGGGAATTTGACTTGACATATATTTTCTACTCTAATGACAAAATAAGACATAAAACTGACTCTGATCGTCAAAATGATTACATTTAAAAGATCCACAATTGAACTTTTAAATAGTTGGAATAACAATTTATTCTTCACTTTTAGTTTTGTAAGACAAAAAGTCATCATAAACAATAAACAGGACAGAGCGAGACAAAAAAATTATGTCCCTCCATAAGCCTGGAAGGAGTTGACATCTATCCTTGAGCTCTCTCTGAATTCTTCATAAAACAAAAGACCCTCTATATTTCCCACTGCCTTCTTGGGTATTTCCCACTGCCCTCTTGGGTAATCTATCTACTATGAGATTCAATTATCTAAAAATATGCTTGAACTATAATGACTAAAAGGAGGATTGAAGGTCCATGATTTTACCTTTCCACTCTTCAAAAGTAGTTAATTGGAGTCGTGATTACCTAATCACCCATTCTAAAATAGCCTAAGAGTCGCCCATAATTTGCAATAAATGGATGCCCTTCCATCTAGCAAAGTCTGAGAGCCCCTAAAAGGCCAATAACTCTGCTCTCAAATTTGTATCACAACCACATGCCATCCAACACTGAGAAAATATTCCATATCTAATTTAAGAGCCATCCCTAATCCGCAATGCCCATTTTGTTCAAGTAAAAAAAACCCAACCACACAATTAAAAAAACCCAACCACACAATCCTGTAAAATATATGACATTATTAAATAACAATTCCCATGAAAATAATCAACGTGAGGATGTCCATTAAACTCTCCAATGATCTTTGTGGTGATATAGTACAAATAATGCCTCTTGTTCTCGAAGATGATCATGTTCTGATAGCACAAAATGTTCCAGATGATAAAAAGAAACAAGATTTTCAAACTTACTGTAGATGGTATCCAAGACCTTAGGATGTGTTTCAAAGAGGAGATTGCCAATAATGGTTGCAAATCTCCTTTTTCTTCCTTCTTTTGTTCTCGAATGTTGCATTCAAGAACTTTTAAACTTGCATGAATAGGGTTATGGTTTTCCTATCATAGAGCTATGGGCATATTTGGATATCATTGGTAATTGTATGGGTGTGATTAAGGATCGTTAAGGATACTAATTTTGTTTTTTTCAACATTCAAGAACTTTTAAACTTGCATGAATAGGGTTATGGTTTCCTATCATAGAGCTATGGCCATATTTGGATATCATTGCTAATTGTATGGGTGTGATTAAGGATTGTTGAGGATACTAAATTTTGTTTTTTTCTACATTGTGTGATATGTAATTGAAAATTATTAAAAAAATAATTTTACTAATTTGATGTTAAACTATAACTTAATTAACAAATGTTTTTAAACTTTAGATTTCATTACTTAGTGATTAGTAACTAAGTCATTTTTTCTTGAAATGATATATTTATAAATAACAATCAATTTTACAGCTAAATAGATTTAATTTTTACACAAATTTTGGATGTCGTTTAGACTTCATGTTTTATAGTAGTCGTAATCACTCGTTGTCTTTGCCTCAACAACCTGTTATCACCCATATTCTTCTAGTTAAATGGGTTGTTTGCCATGAACTGCCCGTTATCCATGCATCAACTACGAATTATCCATGCATTAGCTACAAGTTATCCATGAATCAACTACTACTTATTTTTTATATTCTTTTTTTTTAATTGTTTGTTTCAAAGTTGGAATGACTCTTGCTAGTCCACCCCCAATACTAGCACAACCACTTAACTTGTGGACTATGAACATAAGTGTCATGAACAAAAGCGTCGGTGATGACGTAGATATGTGGTAATAGGGGACTTGGGTCAGTAACATGTCTTTTGTCTAGTTGGTTCGGTATATATTTTATTTGGATATGTATTGTCAGTAGACACATTGTATATCTTTTTGGTGATACCTTTTATATATATAATATATATAAGATCTTTTTTTATGAAAAAAAAAAAGTGTCATGAACAAATTATCTATTACTTGTTCTTCATATGTAGTTGTAATCACCAGATGTCTTTGTTATCACCAACCTTCTTTTAATTAAACTTATTGTATGCTAATGCTCATTATTTATGCATCAACTACAAAAGAGCTCTCTCTCTCTATTAAATTTAAACCATGATCATAAAATCAATCTTAAAGAGTATATTTGTTTAGTACTTTTACCATATTAAAAAACTATACATTTTAATATCTATTAATATAATATTAATATTATCTTAAAAACCATAGAGTTCAACATAATTAATTTTTTTTTATATAATCATATAAATGTGTTTATTATTATTATTATGTTTTTCATTTACCATGCTCCATCTAATGTCAGATGATTTAAATAAAAAAGAAAAGTGCGAATCTTTATTTCGAAAGTTCTGAGTTCAAAACCTGCCGGATTCAGCTATGACACGTACACCGCCGCCGCCATTCCTTGGGTTCTACACTTCCCTAACCGTAGTTAGGGTCACAATTAATTATGATTAAGACACTCTATGATTCATCGCTTCAGACTTCAGTCCGTCGATCCGGCCGGGAAACCAGGCGCCGCTCACATGGCCACCAATAGTATCAAGTTATTTAATTATTCCAGATTCAGATTCCGATTCGCCTTTTCATATAGATATGATTTTCCTGGCAATTATTGCTTCCGGGTGGCCGATCACCGGGGCGTCGGCGGCGCGGCCCCCCTTGTTCCCCATGGAAGCTGACAACATATTATTGTTAACTCCTCCTTTATTCATCAATTAATACTTCCCAATGTATTACCGGCGGTCGGATTGATCCCGGGAAAAATTCACCGTTGACTACCGGCAGCGCAGCCGACTCTAAAGTACGGCCGTCTCTTTTCATTGTCGCCTCGCCTGCTCGGCAGGTCGATCGGACGGCCAACAACGTGTCTTCACAAGATGCAAAGGTCACATCAATGGCGCTGACTTGGCTTGGCTCCACTTGTTGCTGAAGTAGGGTTACTTTAGCATTCAATTAGGTTTAGGAGAACTAATCACAAACTGGATATGGATATTAATGACAGTTTTATTTGTTGATGTGCAAATCGTTCTGACATCTAATATTAAGATCGACCTTGAATCACGTTTACTATGTTGTTGTGCTTTCAACGAAGCTTGCTGTAACGCAGTGTACGTTATTCGGTGGGTGTTAAGAAAAACTAGGGTTTTTAGAGTCGTTTGCTGGTTTTCTATCTTCAGGTGGTTGGGTGTTTTTTAGCTGTTCTTTCACCTTTGCGGGAGTGTTTCGTGGTGGCTCAGTTCTGTTTGCCTCTCTACAGATCTTTTGAGTGGCGACTTGCGGTAATCTTCAGAAGCAGGTTTGCCTTTGCTGTTGGTGGATTTGTGACGGTGGTGGATGGATTGTTCGATGTCTGTGTGTTGCGGTCGAGCCCTTCCCAAGTGCCATTTGTTATGCTGCGGGATCTAGCTCCATATCGTTGTTGCCTGATGCAGCGACCATTCTTGCGGCCATGATTTCTTCGGGGCCTTGCTTGGACATTGACAGCAGCATCTTTTTGGTCTTTGTGTCGGTGGTCGGCGCTCGTGGGTGTGTTATGCCCATGCTGCTGATGGCTCTTCTGGCGGTAGCTCCTACAGGTTCTTCTTTCATGGATCTGGATCTGGATCTGCTTGTTTAGGGCAGTTTTCAGTTCTCTTTTGGCTGTGAGATGTTGGGGTTTTCTCCATGTATTTGTTTTTTTGTTCATGCCCCCATCGCTTCTTTGGCTGGGGTTTGGTTCTGGGTAGGTGCTTAGGTTGTTTGAACACTGTTTGTGGTTTGTTTCTTTGGTTGGGTGCCTCGCCCTTGTTGTTTGTGGGTATTAAGCATCGTTTGAGGGTTTTGAACTATGTATGTGGGTTTTGACTGGATATGATATCTAGTATCATAGAAGTGTATTTTGTTACCTTTGATTCTAATGAATATCAAGGCACTATTATTTTTCGTCGGAAAAAAATAGTATAAGCTTTTAGATTAAAAACAAATTGAAAATAACTACCTAATAAATATATTTATATTATTTTAGAGTTATAATCAAGCAAGTGATAAATATTTTTATTATTATTCTGGAATTATGATCAAGTAAGTAATTGAGTAAGATAGAAAATTTAAATGTGACTTTTATAAATGTCTTCCTTTTATAAACTTTAATACTTTGTATATTGTGGTTGATTTAATAATCATTGATTTTACACATAGGTCATCAATTTTTTAGAGTGATATTGTTGAGAGATATGTAGTTAGTTTCGTCCTTCCTTAATGATACTAAATTAACATGGGAAGGTACTTGAGGTTATGAACCTTTGCTTCGACTATTTTTACAACTTTTTTCTTCATCTTATTTAATTCTAATGAAGTCTTATCTTTGCTATAATATAGTCGTAACTATTTTTGTATCTTTTGGGATTTTAATAGGGTTGAAAGGTTCATTAAAGTTGTATGGTCCATTTTTTGGAATTTTATCTATATATTTTTTGGGATTTTAATAGGGGTGTTGAAAGGCTTATTAAAGTTGTATGGTGTATCTTTTTGGGATTTTAATAGGGTTTTGAAAGGCTTATTTTAGTAATAATAGTGTAATTATTATGATCATTTGGTGTATTTTTTTGGATTTTTATAGGGGTGTTGAAAGGTTTATTAAAGTAAGAATAGTGTAATTATTATGGCCATTCAATATAAGGTGACTAAGTTCATTATGTTTGTTATTATTAAGTAATGCCCATTTAAGTACTTTGTATTGAAATAATGCAATGTAGCAATGTAGCTAATGCTTCCACTCTTTTGTTTATCCTTCCAAGGATGCCTTCACACCCACCGACTCAATGTCTTTCTAGTAGTGTCTCAAGAGGAGAAGTGCACGCTTCTTGCTTGAGTTAATCAATCTCTTAGCTTGGTGGGCACTCACTAGAGCGATCTTAGACTCCCCTTTGTGTGCATTGATGATAAAATATTTACCATCCTTGACCAAATAATATTAGTATCCCTTCTCATGAAGATTGCATCCCTAATACACATGTAGAGACTAGCAAATACTATACAGAAGGCATAAAGAGGCATTAAACTAACTTTGGCTCTATTAATGAAATTTGCATTGATAACAAATCTAATCTTACATTGCTTGGTACTTAAGATTTGCTTCCTTATTCACTCACATTAGAGGGTATGGATGATTTAGATTATCATGCAACTATAAGCCGAGATTACTTACCAAGTCCTAATATATAATGAGGTTGGCTCATGACCAGGGTCGAACAAATCATCTACCGTGGTCTTCGTGATTTGAATATTGATATGGAACAATTTCATCATCTCCTTCTCCTCTTTACGATTGAGGTTACTCAAGTTCACCTCTTTGTTATCTTTATGGTGGAGATTCTCATATTCACCTCCTTTTGCACTATTGTGTAGACGATTTTCTTGTCCACATTTAGCTGCTATCAATCCCCTTTCCTAGTTCCATGCATAGGGGATTCTTTTTCTTAGACTTCTCTTGCTTATGGTTATTGGGATTTAGCTATGCATGCAACTTCTAAGATTTTTCTTTAGTAACCATCAATGTTGCAATGGTCATAATGGATGTTAAGGTCCTAGCACACATTTGCAGTAGCAACAAGCTTCTTGTTTTCCCTTTTCCCTTTTTCTTTTCACCCTTATTCGAATCTCCTTATTGGTCCAACTAGTTCAAATGGCTTGGTTGCCACTTTCTTTTATCATATTCAATATACTGGTCTTGCATATGGGGCTCATTTATGGTCTATGGATTGAATAGCATAACTTGCCTCCTTATATGACTATGAAGGCTACTGACCACCTTTAGGTTCTTTGGAGAGATCCCCAACTAAATGGGTTTTTTAGAAAATTGTAATGTACTCTTGTACACTCTATCCTTACCTCTATGGATAGTAGTGCCACGAAATCCTCTATCCCTCTTCATACATGATAAGGTAAAAATCAGACTTGAGAAGGTTTTGTATACCTCCCATTTAGTTGATTGTGAATTTTCCTCCAATGTAAGGGTCTTGATGAAGCTTTCCCACATAGTATCAACATAACCTTCTAACTTGAGTCTAGCAAGTTAATCCCCCCCCTCCCTCTCGTATATTTTGCACACTGAAATAAACTTACAACTATTGCAACCAATGATTCAATTTAAGTACATCTACCTCAACCTCATCTGGATTGATTTCAATGTTTTCTTCTACTTCAAATAAGTATTTGAGAGATTGGTTATTGGAGTTCCCTTTTCCTTCTCCTCCATCAATGCTTCAAAGTTCACGATTCCTTGGTTTATGATGAGATTAAAATTGTTCTAAAATGGTGTTGATGTTTTTCTTAAGAGTGGCCATGATCATAAGGCCATATGGTGCAAGGCGCAACCCACCTAAACAGGTCATAGATCAGAGTGCACAACAAAAGCATAATGAGCATACATGAAATTGCTCAATGACACCGATAATGTCCTTTTTATTAATTCATAAAACAAAATTAGAAATTGTTTGTTTACAAACAAGGTGAATCCCTTGCTTTAGATCCTTAGCCAGTCTTTGATATGCTTCAGTTGGTGATTGTTTTTTCTTTCAAATATTAACTCTGAAGATGGACAAAAGAACCCCTTTTTCTGGAATTCGCTCTACATTTATAATCTCCTTCCACAACCCCTTCCCCTGCTTCTATAAGCCTCTCATTTCTTCTCTGAAATATCCTTGACGTGTTGTGCCATCTGGAATATCCACCTACTGCCATTACTTTTACATTTATTGGCTCAACTGCTTTTGTGATGTCTCTAGCATTTCTGTGCATCAACTATGTTCTTCAAATCGCATAATCGGCTTTGTCGGTCGCCTGCTACAATGCTCTAGTTGTACTGATCCTCATCCGATGTTATCCTAAATTCCCCTTCAAATATGCTTCATTGTGGTTTGATCATTTCTTGTCCATACCTTTATTCGTCGACTAATCTTCCAACTTCCTTTACTCTAGAGCCAGTCTTAACCTCGACTCCATTCCTCCTTTAAGCCGACCTGATTCCAACTATTTCCCAATATTTCATCGGCTTAACTCGCCATCGATCTCTTTGGTTGCCTAGTCCTCAACTAACCACTTCTTATTAGCATCGACCTTTCTTTTGTCAACTTCTCTACGACCCGACCATTCCTCTAGCTGGTCTTCTACCTCGAATTCCATTGTCTCACTTTGACTATCTGGGCACAACTTCCTTGAATCCTGCCAGTAATTTTTTTGAATTCCCATCTAGACTACTTCCCATCATCTATCTTCGACCATTTGTCTCAGGGATCAATGCCCCTACATCACCATCCTCTTGGATATGTCAACTACACCTTAAAACTCCAACCTTGCAAATCCTAACTCTCCTTTATCAACAAGTCATTTCCATATATAGATGCTTCTTAATCCTTCTCGTGTTAATCTCAAGATCCATAAGGTTCATATTTATGTCAAGTTTAGGAATGTTGGTTCACTTTATATACTATCCAAGCTATTGTCAGTTATATTTTGGGTGCACTTAATGTTTTACTTGGGTTGCTTCAACATAATCATGATTCAATAATGACCAACATTTATTTGGTAATAATGTCTCTCCCTAATTTTGTAGCATCAATATACTTTGGGTTGTGATTTAGATGAGATTAAAGATTTGGTCTATGCAACTAACCTTAGTGTTCAATTTTTGGTAGGGCAATAGAATTTAGTTCTTTCTTTGATTTTTTTTCTTTTTTCTTTTTAACACAAACGGGTAAATTTACTAAAATGGAGAAGAAGGTATATTTTGGCAATGCTAATCAACCAAGTTACAAATATCTAGAAGTCAAAAGACTGTATCGAAGCTTACTCTGAATAGAACTACTAACAACTAAAAATCTAGTTACAACTGAGAGAAAGTCCATTATGGTATAGGATGAAATACACTTGGTTCCCCATCAATACTAAGGATTTCTTGAGGAAGGAGGCATCCTTTGTTTGCCAGGGAGTCTACAAATTTATTTAACCCCTGAAGAATATGATAAGATTCCACACTGTCAAAGTATTTTAAAGTTGTCTTAATTCTCTGCAAAATTACATTCAGGAGAGAGTTGTTGAAGGTGGCTACTGTATTTAGAGTTTTCACCAACACCTCGGAGTCACCAAAAATTTGTAATGACTTGAAACCTTTTCCTTTTGCAAGCTGAATTGCCATAAGTAAACTGTAGCATTCAGCCTGATTGTTTGTCATCGAACCAAGACCCCAACTTAAGCTGAGATGAATCAAACTGTCGGGGAAGAAAATGACACCACTAGCGCCGGATACCCCGGGGTTCCCTTTGGAAGCTCCATAAAAAAATAAAACAGCTGAGACAGAGCACATCGAATCTTTTTTTTAAAGAATCTTTAGTTCCACGATATTTCCAATGCAAGGATTTAGACGGTTTAAGGAATTGCAAATTGTTTCCTGAAACAAATGAGGCATAGCCCATATTCGATGGAGTCGAGAGGGAGGTCGTTGAACAACCTGAGGATTCAACAAACCATTTTTGGAATTGTGGATAGCGAGCTGGATAGAAGGGGTCGTTTCATTGAAGATACAATTATTCCTAATCAGCCACAGTTCCCACCAAGAAAATTTTAATATTGAATACCAATGTAAATGCAATATGGCTGAGGAAGCTTTCAGAGGTTGACTGACATGCCATCCTAGGTAAAGGGTTGGAACTGAAGACTGAATTGTGATAGAGCAATTCAAAATCTGAAGAATTAATTCCCAGACTTTTCTGGAAAATACACATTCAACTAGTAGACGATCTAC
Source organism: Pseudotsuga menziesii (assembly GCA_001517045.1). Taxonomy (NCBI): domain Eukaryota; kingdom Viridiplantae; phylum Streptophyta; class Pinopsida; order Pinales; family Pinaceae; genus Pseudotsuga; species Pseudotsuga menziesii. Next base: position 167,446 of record LPNX011194764.1, on the reverse strand, counting down.
AATTTTCAAAGAAGAATTGCATAAGCAGCATCGGAAGGGACCATTAAAGCCATGTTTAGCAAGGTTGTCTCCTGTCAACAGCTTGTTCTTTAATGCCAACCACATAAAAAAATTCACCTTTGGCATACATTGAGAAGCCCAAACTGATTTCCATATTGTTGGAGGAAAGATAGAACTCTGTGGAGATTGAAGAGCGTTAAATCCTTTAGTAGCTGTATAAACACCATCTTTTCCCCATCCCCAAGAATATTTCAAGGAGTAATGAACAGGAGCCAGACCTAAAAGAGATAAAAGCAACAAGTGATTTTGAGATTTTAAGCGAACAAGTAAATCTGGAATAGACCAACCTACCTAGTTCCCTAAGCTATCCCAAAGGCACATGTTAGCCATATGAAGAAGGCCCTTATTTATAGCCCAGTTCATAATCTCTGATAGAGAAGAGACAGAGGAAAGAGGTGGGTTCCCGAAGATTTTGTCCTCCCATAGGAGTATTCTTTTCCCATTGCCTGGAATTCTAAATAATTGCTTATTAAAGAATTCAAAACTTTTTCTGTATGAATTCCAAATAGCAAAACCATTCGAGGTATTTGCATAGGAGAGATTTCTCCGTGAACCGCCTTTGATATATTTCTTAAAAAAGATCTTGCTTACTGGATGGTTCTTATCCACAAAAGCTGCAGGAGAAGCTTGGTACTCAGCGCCAGATGAGCTAGACCAGGGTCCCTGATTTGAAGACCACCTGCCAAGAATGGCCTCTTAATATCTTCCCAATTTACCAAATGCAACTTGTTTAGACCACCTTTACCACCCTACTAGAGAAAATCCCGCAACAATTTAGAAATCTGAGCAGAAATACTCTTAGGGGCTAACATCAATGAGGACTAGAAAATAGGATAAGTTGAGAGAACAACCTTAATCAAGATAAGTTTCCCAGCCTTAGTTAGCCACTGACCACCCCAAAAAGCAATTTTTGCCTTTAACTTTGCCAGAACTTCAAGCCAAAGAGAGGGAGGCGACGGACCAAGGGTTAGAGGAAGACCCAAATACTTGATCTTATCCCATTTGTCGAAGCCAAGGAAGCCCAAGAAACCTGAAATTCGTAGAATTGCCGAGAATTCAACATTCCAATCGTAAACAACACTCTTGGCTTTATTGATCAAGCCACCAGAGGAAAGGCAGTACTTTAAAAGGGTATCAGAAAAGGCCCAGGCAATATTCAAGGAGGCCCCTCCCAGGAGTAGGGAGTCATCTGCAAAAAGAGCATGATTGATTGGGTTCACTCCCCTGGCAATCCTGATACCTAGAATAAATCCAACTTCCTTGTCAAATATTAGCTTTCTGCTGAGAGTTTCAGCCATCAAGATATATAGGAAAGGGGACATCAGGCAGCCTTGGCGAAGACCTCTGGAAGCTTTGAAGAAGTCAATAGGTCTCCCATTAACTAATGGAGCTAACCAAGGACCATCAATACAAGTTTTGATCAGCCTTACAAACTCTGAACAAAAACCAAATGAGAGCAAAACATCATAGAGGAAGGGAAGCTTAACTCTATCAAAAGCATTCTTCATGTCCAACTTAATTAACATACCTTTCTCTCTCCTTTGGAAGCTTGAATGGAGAGCTTCCTGGACTTGTATTACATTATCCATTAAGTGTCTTCCTTTCACAAATCCACCTTGGAGAGGATAAATCAACTTGCCTAGCAATAGCTTAAATCTATTGGCTAGAAGTTTGGCCAGGATCTTATAGGAAACATTACATAACGAGATAGGACGAAATCTATCAAAGGAAGAGGGATTAACTTCCTTGGGGATGAGGGAAAGAAATGAAGAGTTGGTGCACCCTCCCACTTTCGCTTTTCTTTGAAAGGCAATCACCATTCGAACCAAGTCTAATTTGATGATGGGCCAGCAGGATTTATAGAAGTGAATGGAAAATCCATTTGGCCCGGGAGCCTTTTCAGAATCCATAGCCCAGATGATATCAACAATTTCCTGTTCAATAAAGGGCTTCATTAAATCATAATTATCCGCAACGTTAACCAGAGAAGGGATATTCGCCAACAATTCAGTAGAAGCATCCTTATCAGTGATACCATCATCCTGGAAAAGAAGCTGATAGTGCTTGCTAGCATACAGTTTTAGCTGATCTTGACCTTTAACAAAAACTCCATCTCCAATAGCATTTTCAGAGATGTGGTTTCGGGACAATCTGATCCTGCATTGTCTATGAAAATAAGCAGTGTTCTTATCGCCAGCCTTAAGCCAGAGACAACGAGATTTTAACCTGAGGTGCTCTTCTTCACGTCTGAAAGATTGAGTAGTACTAGCTTGAGCCAATTTCTCCACTGCTAAGTGAGAATTGGAGATGTCAATGTCTTCCATACCCAGTTGAATTTCAGGTAAAGCAGAAACTTGCACAACCCTGGAGTTCGTAGGAGAAGGAGAGGGAATTTTGATCCACTGCTTCAACACAATTTTGGTATTTTTCAGTTTTTGCTCCCAGAAAAAGTTGGGAGATCCAACTATGTACTGAGACCAAGCTTGGGAAACCACTTCAAAGAACCCCACTCTATCGGTCCAGACAGGGCTATATCTGGAAGGAATTGGCCCCAATTCCTCTTCTCTGTCAATCAACAGAGAGATCGGATGATGGTCAGACATTAGCTTCGGTAATATTTTGGTTGAGACAAGGGATTGCCCATCAATTAGAGAACTGCTAACAAGAAATCGATAAAGTCAGGTTGATATATTTGCAGCTCCTGCTCTATGATTGGACCAAGTGAATCAATCGGACTTTGGTTTAAGATCGTTCAAATCCCAATTTAAAATAATCTCCTCCACAAAATCGAGCATGAAATCTCTGCCGCGCTGCCCACCTTTTTTTTCATTAGGAGACAAAGAAATATTAAGATCACCTGCTATCCCTAATTTAACTGGAGAATTGACCTCTAAAAATTCTGATATCGAATTCCAACAAATTTGTTTTTCATTGTAGTTGACAGGCACGTAGATATTGAACATGGATATTCAAATCTTACTAGCAACATGAAGGATTTTTGTGTATATCCAATGCTGGGTGGAAAAATACCTTTTTAAATGAAATTTCTCTTCACACCATAAGGAGGCCAATCCCCCACAGGTGCCTCTAGCACTGACTGCTTTGCCAGAATTTAGCTTCCACTTATTTTTACTTAAAAGAAGGAGTACCTCCTCATCAACCTTGGTCTCTTGGAGTAAGAGAATGTCTGAAGGGACCGTTCTCAAAAGGTCATTTACAACATTAGTCTTGAATGGGTTCCCCAGTCCCCTACAATTCCAAGAGACTAGTTGCATTACTTACTTGGGTTTGAGGGAGTTACTACTCCCTTTGGAGGCATGGTTCTCTTATTCCTCCCGTAAGACATTTCGATGGTGGACTGACTTCCTTGAGTCTTAAGTCTCTCAGCCTTTTCTTCCCGAAGCTCCTTCTTAGATTTCCTACCACCCTTTTTAGTTAGCTGTTCAATGGAGTTTTCATCATAGGAGTCAGAGCTCTCAGCCGGTTTCTTTCGAGCAATATCAACATAAGAAGGGGGAGAGCAATCCCCAACAGGAAGAGGAGGATCTCCATCCCTAAGAGGAATCGAATGAATAGGGCCAGTATCTACAGAATCCATCTCATTCCCATCTAAGTGCTGAACTTCACCTTCTTCGAGATTTGAGGAATTGAGGATAGAAAAATGATTGAAAGGTCCAATAGGGGTGTTAAACAGGGGCTTCTCAACAACAAGATCATTAGCCATTATTTTTCCTTCTTTGATCTTCTTTCTGGGACCTGGATTGGTATTTCCTGCTTTCTGAACAAGAGTCCACTGCTCATTTTTATCATTAGCATTATCCTCTTCACCTTTTTTCTTACACTTCCGAGCAAAATGTCTATAACCATGACAAATCTGCATTTAAATGGGATTTGTTCATAATCCATCTCTTGGGTATGAGACCACTTAGCAACTATTAGATTGATTGCCTCCGGAAGGCCAGTCTCCAAGTCTACTTCCATGCATATTCTTGCACAAGAAAATTGATCTTTATGTTCAGCCCTGTCAATATATTTACCTAGTTTGTTCCCGATAAATTCAAGGGAACTGAGTTCCAACAATGCAGAGGGAGATGAGGTAACCTGACCCAAACAGGAACTACAGATGGAACGTCCTGCGTGGGATCAAAATCTAGTGTCCATTTATTCAAGTAAAGTCCCTGAAGGCCCATGAAGTATGGACCATTCCAGAATATAAGATCACGATCTTCTACGAAGTCAAATACAAAAACGTAATAACCTCTCCCAACAAAATGGTTACGGATGCCATTAGAGATTAGTGGCCGCCAGTTCCTCTGCACCCACCCGTCAATGGCCTTAGGAGAAGGCCAAAGACCAGTAAACCGCCCAATTAACCCACGATCTGCTAAATTTAGAGCCAAACGACAAGTTTTATCAGCTGGGAGTTCTACAGAAGGAATGTCCACTTTCTTGACAAATTTTTGAGTAGGCCCACCTTTTCTCTTGCCACTAGAAGCTATCAATTTCTTGAAATCCTCTAGGTCTGGAGGAAGAGGCAGGGGAGGCTCCCCACAGAACATCAGAGTAGCAACTATGGCAGAGCAGACCTCCTCCAAAGACACTCAACTTATCTTGAACCAGATACAAACAAAGAAAGGACACTTCTAGCAAGCCAGGGCTACACTCAGACTGATCTATAAGCCGAAACGCCCTGAATACTGGCAACCAGAAGCATCTCACGCAAGAAGACACCCAACCAGCAAGAAGGACCTGGGAAAAAGATCAGATCAGGTAACGAAAATTACCCTTGGTGGAGCGAATCTCCCAACAGAATTCGAGGAAAGCAACATTGACCAGCAATAACAGACCTGCAAAACACTCCCAAAATAAAGAGTCAGGCTCTTAGCAAAGGACCACCAAAAAGAGCTGACCCAGGCACGCAGCACTGGAACGAGAACCAGCCAAAATCGAATATTCTACTGAACTCCACTTCAAAACAACCCTACCAAAGAATTTGTTCAGGAAACAAATTAGCCACCAAACTCCAAGCAGTCCGATCAGGTGGATCTGGAAGGAGTCCAGACTCCACAAGAAGCAGAACCAGGTCGTGGAAATTCAAAAAAGAGCTTGGAGCATAAAAAATGTTCTTAATGAAATGACATTTATCAACACATGCATGAAGTCTTTGTATTAACGCAACATTTCTTTCTTTGATTTCAATAATGATGTTGTCGATGTTTGTGGTGACCAATGTGGATCTCTTTCAAATGGTGGAGTGTTAGAGAACTATGCGATTCCTCCAAGTACATTTTCACTATTGTGAGTTTATTTTGGCAAGGAAGCATATTAATGGAGTTTTTCATCCTATGACATTCTTGTAGGAATTTTGCATGATACCCTTATTAAATTTGCTTGATGGGACTTGTAATGTGATTCTCTACTTTATGAATGCTTGGTCAACTCTTTTCATGTTAGGTTATGGCTCCGAGACTTTATTGTTGTCTGAGACTCGTGCATTGTTAAAACTTCAAGTTTGTATAAGGACTTGTATTTTTGCACCGAGATGCGCTCTACAACCTATTATGGGGGAGATCTTGTAACGTGATGTAACGTTAATAACGTTTGTAACATGTCGGCAAAAAAAATAGTGATAGTGAATATTATGGGAGAGGTCTTGTAACGTGATGTAACGTTAGTAACATGTCGGCAAAAAATAATAGTGATAGTGAATATTATGGGAGATATCTTGTAACGTGTAGTAACGTTTGTAACATGTCGGCAAAAAATAATAGTGATTGCACCGAAAGGCACTCTACAGCCCAGTATGGGGGAGATATTGTAACTTTACATAACGTTATGTAACGTTGCATAACATTATTTTTATTAATAAAAAATAAATAAAATTAATTATAGGCCAAAATAAATGTCGGCCACGAAAACAAACTAATATGGGGGAGATGTTGTAATCTTCCTACCTAACAAAACAATAAAGAAAAGTAAAAATTTAATTATCCGTAAAAAATGTGGATCAAGAAAAAAACACAATATGGGGGAGATGTTGTAATGTTCGTACCTAAAAAAATAATAAAAAATAAAAAATTGAATTATCCACAAACAAATGTTGGCCTTGCACATGTTTTAAAACCATGTGCAAGGCCTTCTAAACAACCCATATTTTTATTGTACATGGTTCAAGAGGGCCTTGCACATGGTTTTAAAACCATGTGCAAAGCCTCCTAAACAACCCATGGTTTTATTGTACATGGTTTAGGAGGGCCTTGCAAATGGTTTTAAGACCATGTGCAAGACCTCCTAAACAACCCATGGTTGTAGAAGGGCCTTGCATATGGTTTTAAAACCATGTATGGGGAAATGTTGTAATGTTTGTTCCTAACAAAATAAAAAATAATAATAGATATTATATGTTGGCCATAAATAATATTAAATATTAATAATAAAAATATTGTATGTGGACCTTAAATAAAAATATTTGTCTTTTGGTTTGAATCAAATCAATGGTTATATATAGGACACACCAAAGTTGATAGTTCATTGAGTGCAATACCTAAGAAGAGGTTTGCACCTCGAGAGATTTGATCCCTCTCGGCGCTTGATAGAGTCTAGGATTTGGATCTACGCTAGTTTTACTTGTTGATACAATTTTCTTTTTTTAATATTAATCTTGTTATGTTTATTTATCCCACCTAAATTGTAGAGCACCACACTTCTTTATGTGTAATTTTATTTTTTCATAATCATTGCTAAACATGGATAATTGATAAAAAAAATGGCTATATTGCTTTGACATTTTTTTTTGTTATCAATTACCACTATAATTTAGTTAAATTCAATAAAAACAAATACATCAAATCTACTACATAGAAAGTACTAAAAATAATATAGCAAGCCCAACCATAAGATCATAACAATAAGTATAAAATGTGTATAAATGCAAGCATTCACCTCGATGTGGGCATGTGTGATGGGAGGTGCAAATATGCATTATACAGGTGAAATTCACACCCTTACCTGGCAATCTTAGTGTAACGTACCCGACCCTCTACCAGAGAGAGGACGCGTCTATTGCTGCTATCAATCCGGGAACTAGCCCCATAAACGTAAAATAAAATGCATTGAACTCAAGATACACAGATGCATAAAGAATTAACATTCAGCAGAAGCAAATTATGTTTAATTCAAGCATTCAACACATTTTAACATGTTCATCATAATTCATATAAACAATATAGTTGCATGGGTAATTACATAAGAATACTTATCTTCGAATGAAGCTCCCCGCAACCAGCTATGCTACTGCAACGTTCCACCCAACCATAGGCTAGTGTGCTCATCGATCTCTCAACATCACTACCACCCCCGAGCTGGGCATGATTTCCCAGGGAAAAGAAAACTAAGTAGGCTCACACATAGCCAAGATATATCAAAACTCAGTCAAGCCAAAGCTATGTTTGGGTTTATCAGACTGCAAAGAGGATGGAAAGGATTGTTTGCTAAGCTAGTGAGCTCAACCATAGAGCTATGGACACCTACACAAGATCCGACTTGGCTTTCCCAACACATACACACCCAACACAAGGAATCATTCCCTTCTCTGTTGCATAGTCCCTCAAGCCATGACTTACCTTCCAGTGCTATTTAGGATGTGCAGTAAGGAATAATCAGCCCTCAAGATCCCTCAGTGAGGTTCCTCATGCACTAGGTTTATCAAGCAATTTACCTCTTCCACTCCTAACTGGTCCAGACCCAAAGTAGGGTGCATAATAGTTTAGACCAAAACAAAACGCCCATAACAACCAAAATGCATTTGTTGGTAATTTACAACACGTGGGCAACCAAAAACGAATTTCAGATGGGGAAAAATACCAGGGTGAGGAAAACGATTTCAGACCCGTTCTATTGCTCCACAGAGGCAAAATCGACCTCTACAAAAACCCAACTCAGCAAATCAATTTTTGAAAACGACTATGGGGACCTCGGGGCAAAAACTGCCTCTACCAAACCCAAAAACATGAATCTTCTTTGCCCACGAATTCAAAGGACGTTTATGGAATTACGGGAGCCAAAAACGACTGCCATAAACTCCCAAAATGAAAATACTTCTTGCCCACTCGCTGAACAACACCAAAACGGATGTTCTGGGCATGCAAGATAAGGAAAATGAGCAAAAACGTGAAGTATGAACATACAGGAAGCTTCAGCTGCATCAAGGAAACCGACGTGGAGGAGAATGGCTAGGTAAAAATGGAAAACATGGGTGTATGGCAGAATGGCATACATTTTTGGGCATTTTTCTTGCCAAGGAAGTCAAAACATGTTTTTTCCAAAAATGGGTCCTCTGCCCAATTCGAATTTGTGCCCATACTCTTCCCACTCCATGCAATAACTAACTCAACCACATTCTGGCAGAATTTAATGATTGGGAAAAAAGACAAAATGGCTAGTTGAGGGTTTGATGGGTTCTCCCTTTGACATTTGGCTTTTCCCCATTGGCCCAAAGGTTTAAATAATTTCCTCCCTATTCCTTAGGAAAATCATGCCCCCATCTCTTTTAATGTTGCATAGACATAGTTGGTTGTGGGTATTTTAATTAAAATGCATATTTACATGATGCCAAAAACTATAATGTGTCGGATAGCACGATATACCATCGGCAACTATTTTAATCGCCGGAACATAAAACATTAAATCGATGGTGGGGCTTTTGCCTTTAACTCCACACCATGATTAATTACGATATATACATCATATACATTTTTAATGCAAACAGGGTCAAAACCAAGGTTTTACACTTAGTTTTGACAATTGCATTCTAATGTGCAAAAGATGACACTTACAACATGTTCTAAATACACTCAGCCATTATTGTGCCCCCACATATTCATTTCCAAAAAATCAACAAATGAAATCATGCACATAAACACACACAATAATATTTGAGGACTAGTTTAAGTGGTTTGATTTGCCATACAAAAGTTGTATTGGTCAAGGATATCATGAGATGATGCACCTATATTGCTCTAAGATGCACAAACAAATTGTTTATCGACAACATTTACCATTTATAAAATATAAGAAAACACTTCAAAAAAGTCTTTAAAATTTATTATTATTATTTTTAACTATACATGACAAAGCTTCATAAACTTATTAAATTGTTATTGCCTTCCCTCTATTTTCAAAGGAAAAAGGTGTGTCAATCAACATTTTCACTGTCCATAGACATATAAAAGGTTGTTATATCCTCATTCATTTTCCAAAAGAAAAGGATGTTTCAAAGTCAAATTTTCTGAGCATCCCTCTTTCCTTTTCTAAAAGAAAAATGTGTTTAATTTTCAATTTTTCTTATGATCCACAAGGTTCATATTTATGCCAAATTTAAGAAGGTTGGTTTACTTTAGATACTATACATGTTATTGTCATTTCTATTTTGGGTTCACTTAAAGTTTCAATTGGGTTGCTTCAAACATAATCACAATTTCAATTGTGACCAACATTTGTTGGATGATAATATCCTCTCCCTAATTTTGTAGCGTCGAGATACTTTGGGTTGTGATGTGGATGCGATTAAAACTTTGGTTCATGTAACTGATCCTAGCATTCAATGTTTGGTAGAGTAATATAATTCAATTATTTCGCTCATTTTAATAGCGATGTTGGTGGTGGTGTGTTGTGATCAATGCGGATCTATTTTAAATGGTGGAATCTGAGAGAACTATGCAAATTTTTAAAATATATTTTGACCTTGAGTTTCTTTTGGCGAGTAGGCATACGAATGGAATATTTATGTCCTACAACATTATTAAAGGAATTTTACACTGCAAAACTTTATACATTTATTATTAAATCGTTATAATTTTCCATCTTAAATTTGACGATTGGGAGGTGCGGCCATCTTAAATTTGACGATTGCATTCTCATGTACCATGATGACACTTACAATATGTCCGAATGAAATGGTAAAATTTCACCATCCCGCAACCAAAAGTCCGAATGAAATGGTAAAATTTCACCACCGGTAAGACAAATGGATGTTGAATGGTGACTAGGGATCAAACCCTAGCCAACAGGTACTGAAGCTACTGACTGTAAGAAGGTAGCCTCTCCACAGTAACGGCCCTCTACAGTACATAACTTCGCTAGTGTTGCTTCCCGTACGACGACAATATAGCCTCACTGTCGATGACGGAGCACCTAAAGCTCTCAGACCTCCGTTGAAGTCCCACGCGTTCTGCAGTGCTTGCACCAACTCTCACTCACGATCCTTCTCAACGACGACGACCACGAGCCCAAACGCACCATCAGCTTGGTTCCTGTCTCGTTCCGTCTCCACGACAATGTGCATGAGCCCAAACCCACCATCAGCTCGACTCCCGCATCTGGGATCGAGTACACAACCGCGCAAAGGAAAGTAGCAGCTTGGATTAGAACCCTCGTTGACAGTACAGTTCAGCAACGCCGACTCACAAAACAGATCGACGACTACTCCATCAAAAACCCCAAAACTGAAACCACGACGAACCCAAAATGCACCAATCGCTTGGTTCCCGCTCCAGGTACCGAATTCACAGCAACACAGAGGAAAGGGAAGCGGCTAGGGTTAGAGCCCTAGCGGCCTGTACAATACCATGACTTTGACTCTCAAAACCCTCCTCTCGATGAATCCATTGTGGCCACCAAACAAATTTATTGAATATCAACAACATTTAACATCTATAAAATATAAAAAACACTTAAAAAAATTCTAAGTTTTGTTAAAATCAAAATATAAAAATATACATTACAAAACTTTATTTTGTTAAAATCAAAATATAAAAATATACATTACAAAACTTTATAAACTTATTAAATTGTTATAACTTTTTTATATTTCTTAGAAAAAGATGTATCTATTCAAAATTTTCAATATTCCTAAACCACTATTATAATCTTCCAATCAAATTTCCTAGCATCCCTCATTCCCTTTATAAAAAAGTGCGTTTAAGTTCAATTTTTCTAAGCATACCTTAACATACAAAAGGTGTGATTAACATTTTGTTTAATTTTTATCATAATATTGTAATACTCAATTCTATTATTACAACCAATGGCTATCAAGTGGTCTCGAGAAAGTTCAATTCTCACGGAAATAGTGAAAGCCATTGCACATAATATTAAAACATATTGAGACTTTTTTGGCTGACGTTGAAAGTTGGTTTACTGGGTTGTTGTGCTTAGAGGGGTTTTATAGCTTAGCATGAGAGAGAGGTTGTAATGTTTATATCTAACAAAATAATAAAAAATAAAAAAATTAATTATTTGCCAAAATAAATGCTGGCAAGAAAAACTTGGAGGAGATGTTGTTATGTTCCTACCTAACAAAACAATAATAAATAATAAATTTAATTATTCCCAAAAAATGTCGGATAGAAAAACAATCCAATATGGGGGAGATGTTGTAATGTTCCTACCTAACAAAATAATAAAATATAAAAAAATTAATTATCCGCAAAAACATGTCAACCATGTGCAAGGCCTCCTAAACAACCCATGTTTCATTGTACATGGTTTAGGACCATGTGCAAGGCCTCCTAAACAACCCGTGATTTTATTGTACATGGTTTAGGAGGGCCTTTCACATGGTTTTAAAACCATGCGCAAGGCCCTCCTAAACAACCCATGGTTTTAAAACCATGTCAAAGGCCCTCCTAAACAACCCATGGTTTTAAAAGCTCATGTTATACCCATGGCTTTAAAACCATTTTCAATTCTAGATCAATATATTTGATCCCTCTATGCTGGTTAGAATTGCTGGTCTTCTTCAGGTTTTTTGGAAAATTTAAGTAAATCACATTCATAGAGAGTTTAATATGGAGGTTGATTCTCTTTTTAAGAAAGCTCTTTGCTGGACAGACGTCTTCTTTCATTTCTAGGAATTCTTAGATGGTGATCTTTCTTGTGAAGGAAATGTCCTTTTTTTCTAGTTTTAGTTTTTGTCTTTTGAAACTGATTGTAGCGTACAATACCCTTATATGCTACTCTTTCCAGATTATGTTCATGCTATTGTGTCAGGGTTGGTTTCTTTTCTTGAAGGGCTTTTTGTTTATGCCTTTGTATTGACAATTTAGGAACTGAATTTTCGTATCCATCTCTGCCTTGTGTCTGCCTCAAAGATGTATCTGTTTTTTGTTTTTGTTTTGTAATGATCTTCTTATCTTTGATTCAATATGAATATCAAAAGAGAAACTCGTTTTGTTTTGTTTTGTTTTTGTTTTTTTTTCATTCAGGTGAAAAAAAATATCGAACCTTTTGATAAATTTATAAAAAGTGAGTGTCATGCTTCACTTTTAGTATGGTTAATCTCATTATTTGTTTTGATAAGTTATGTTAAGTAAGTTTCGGAATAAGTATATGTCTTAAATTTTATTGAGTAAGTTTAATGGTTAAGGATACATGTTTCTTCTTAAATGGTATATTCAAATTTGGAGGGGGTAAGGTATGTACATCTCCATAAACTTTAATAGTGAAACACTAAAAAGAACTCACACAAACAAGAAAGGCTTATACAACAATTTGATGTTTAACTTGACCATGACCTTAAAATTAGATTATTATTATTATTAAACAAAAATGATTAATTATATTGAGCATCATCTTGATAATATACCATATTTCTGCTATATTTCTGCTATAATAAAGTTATGAATATACAGTTTATAAATAACAAAAACTTGCCAACAAGAGGGATGCATTTATAGAACATTACAAAATTAATAAAAAAAATTAAAGCCTGGCCATTACATGCCTTCATTTGGAACATCAGGGTATGCAGCGCAGCCGGCAGTGCATTCAATGTTGTGCTGCATACTATGTATTGCTCGCTGTTCTTTATCATTGGCCAGCTGCCCTACCTATTTGAAAAGTGCATTGCTATCAATTGTTCAAAGTCCGAAATTTATTTAATTATTATTTTATTATTTAAAATGCAAAATTTAATTATATTTATATTTTTTAAATTATTACATTTAAAATCATTTTTACAATATCTTATTAAAAATATATATAATAACTATATAAAATCAAAACATGTATCGTTCATTTTATATTTATAATATTAACATGCTATTTAAATTTAAATTTAATTACTTTAAAGAAAAATAAGTTCTAACATAACCAAATTATATAATTTACAAAATAATATTTCTACTTTCATCTGAATTGTGGAGCTGGGTTATGTAATATTTTTACTTTCATTTTAATTGTGAAGTTGGGTTTATTGTGGTTTACATAATTAAAATTGTTTATATATATTTTTTTAAATTAAAAAAATCATTTACTCTAATTTAATATATTAATCTATATATTATTTATTTAATTATTAATTTATGTATAAATATTAATATAAAATTTAATTAAAAAAATAAATTAAACAATTATAAACCAAAAATATTTTATATACTACAATCATAATTACTAAATTATAAAATTATCACTAAAATATTTCTAATTTTATTTATTATTAATAATTTATAACAAATTCTAACAACCACAAATAAGTTTGAATTTATTAATAATTTATATAAATTCCAACAACAACAACTATAAATAAATGAGTCTGACCTACTCCACATGACTACCATTGAAAACCAAGAATTTTATTCTTCATTGAATGCAAAAAAGTTGTCATTTCTTTCCTTTACATATTATTTAAATAATGTTATATCAATTTTATTTGAACTTCCAATAATGGACTTTTTCTCATTTGAGAAGCTTCATAAATTATAATACATCCTAACAACCACAAGTTAGAAATGGATCCACCAGACATGACTACCATTAAAAAACAAAGGTACTATTCTTCATTAAAGGTACTATTCTTCATTAAATGAAAATTAGTTGTCATTTTATTCTTTGCATATATATATAGTTCCCTTGGAATCAAACTAAGTAAAGTTCAAATAATGACAATTTGCACATGAAAAGAATAATTTACATTAAAACACTATAGGTGCCATAAAATAATTGGAGTCAAGGTTTTCTTAACAACCAACTTTATAAAGATTTTATTAAAACATTGGAGTGTTCTTGCACGATGAAAAAGGAAAGTGACCAACCAACAAGCTTTTCACATCAAGTTCCATTCTTATTAAATTGTATTTAATATAACAAACTTATTTTTTCTCTCCAATGATAAACATTGAACATGCTTGTACTGTAAGCTACATGCCATCCCCTTTTTGTTAGATAAAGCATTTGACTTTTAGGCCAACCATTGATTAAAGTTAGTTGAGCTATACTCCAACATGGAATGATTTAGTACAAATCCACACAAATATTCCTATTTCTAAAGTTTAAAAAGTATAAGATTATGCATATTGAGTAAAGCAAACCATTAGTGTTTGCAATTACAAGTTACTCTCTATCTAATCACTCTAGAAAATGCAAATAATTTTTATCTTGCGAGTAATAATCACATAACAACAACGCGTGGAAAGATAAGCTTTGTATTTTGATACTTTAAAGTGAATATTTTAGATGGTATAAGGTTTTGAAACAAAGTGGGAGTGTTTATTTTTTTTTTCTAATGAAAAAGGAAAATATTTTAAGTATTTTATCATGATCCATGCATAGTAAACATGATAAATCGTCGATTGTGATTACAGAGCACATCCTCAACCAAAATTGGATTCCAACCATTGTTTATTGGTTCAAAGGGCTTGTTTATCTTGAAGTTGCTACTACTAGTGCCCCAAATTTGTTATTTTGTTGAGTCACATGAGGAGGTCAATTATGTATGTTCTCTCGCCTTTTTCTAACCAATTTATCATCACTATAGCAAGGTCTTCCTTCACCATAATGTGATTGCCAAGACTATGTTGACTATGGAAGGGAGGTGTCGAGTGACTCCCTACTCATGTTGCAGGGGGACCCCACCCCAAAAACAACCAATTTTTATCGGTGATTCATCTCCACCTTGATTTTCATACTTGAATAATGTTTTCTATAGACAAACTTGTACATATCAATGAGTTTTCAAACCATAAGAATGCATAAGGTAGTTCCTTCTTATTAAATATGACTTCATTTTGTGTATTCTATAGAAATACAAGTATCTCAACATGATAGTGCATCCATGCATGCTAAAATTCTAATTCCTAGAGTAGAGGATCCCCTAAAAGGGACACTTTCCATGAGATAGAGGTCAAGATATATTGGCCACACAAAGGCTCAACCTAGCAAGAGCATAGTTTCCAAAGGGACAATATAGCCAAAATAGATTTTGAGGGTTTCAACACACCCACGTTAGACGAAACGACGATGCTAAACGCCCAAGTAAGTAGGCCTTCTATCTATAGGTAAACCCCCCATGATGAATGACCAAATAAAACAAGATTTCTTATACTTTAACACTGGTTTGCATAAGCTTCATAGCCTAAGAGATACAAGTCTTTTGGTTGGTAATAAGGAGCCATATTTTGTTTACGTGACTATATAACATTCCCATTGCCCTTTATCACCACTTTTGAGGAGGGGAATTTTTTTTGTATTTTCAATCGGCGTAAACCTTCTAGGGGCTTCATTATTATTATTTTTTAATTGTCCATGGTTATGTGGATCGAAGGCCACAAGTAGCCCTCTTTCGAAAGCTTAGTGGGGCCAAATCAAAGGTACATCTATTGGATCATTGGCCCTCTTCAAAAATACACAATGAACACCTTTGAAAGATCTACCTTGATGCCACACCGAAGCCATCGTGCCCATTTAGAATTTCCACTCGATTTTTTAGTGGCCATTTTTGAATTTCTAACTTGATACACATTGAGCCACTTTGAAAGATCACAAACACACTTTCAAACATCAACACATTAGACTTGAACAAATTATCACCCTAACTCATCCTTCAAAGGCGCGTGCACACACACACACACACACACACACACACACACACACACACACACACACACACACACACACACACACGGCCATATGCGAACATTGGACCATCGATCCCATTCAAAATATTTGCCATTGACTACTTTTGAATGTTCCACCCGATGAAAACAATTTAGCCCATCAGAATGCTTTTGAACATTTGACACAATCTACATATGGACATTTTGAAATCCCATAATACACACATTCATCTAGGCCATTGGGTCTCTTTCGGGGATGATTTTAAGGAACCATACTTAATTAAAAGTGTATAAATGTTAGCGAATATTACCAATTCTTAAAACGCCAACTATAAAATGATTGGCGATAATTTTCAAAAAATATTTTAATTTCCAAGGATTTTATATCGTTTATATAATAATCTGGCGATTTTTAGGGTGAAAAAATTTTACCCCATCAAAATTGGGCGAAACAGGGCTTCAAAAAATGCAAAATGGCGAATCTTTTTTGGGAGAAAAACATGGAAAAATAGCTCAGTGGGCTAAAATTCGCCTCTAAAATTATCCCTGGTCTCTTTTGAAAAACCCATTGTGTGCTTTCGAAAGATCTTATCTGACCCTTCTTAAAGATAAGTCTTATGCACAAACAAAGGCCATTGACCTCATTCAAATGATTTACCCCTTCTCAAACAATCTATTATTCTCTTTTTAAAGATGGCCATTGACCACTTTTAAAAGATCCCTTAACTAACCATCGAGCCTCTTTTGGTGATGCCACTTTGAAAAATGGAAAACAAGCTCATTGAGCCATTTAAAAAGATGTATGTTGGGCCTTTTAGAAAGAACATATTTTTAAAGCTCCTAATAATCCATCAAGTCCATTAAAAAGAGCATATTTCGAAAGATCTCGATAGATCGTTGGGTCAATTCAAAATAATAACCTTCAAATGTGCTCGATAAACCATTGGGCTAATTCAAAAGAACAACTCTTAAACAAACCTAATAGGCCGTTAGGCCTCTTTCAAAGATGTCACTTTGAAAGGTAAGGCCATGAAACCATTTCAAAAGATGCCTATTGAACCACTTTTGTAGATGTGCTTGATTCAAAAGATGTGGCCATTAGGCCTCTTCCTGAGAAGAGCCTAATTGAGCCACATTGAAGTAAAACAAAAGGGATTTATGGCCCATTTAAAGAAATAATTTGAATTAAATAAAGGCCAACTTTATTAACTCAAAGAAACCATTCAAAGTGAACAACAAGGGACATAATGATTGATTTTTGAAGTCAATACTTTGAATTGTAAACAACAAGGCTTTAAGCCTATCAAATGAATACTTTACTCTTTCAACAAGGTTGTAACGTCCCCTTCCATCAATTCAACTAAGAGGGGGGACATTAACTAAATTCAGGCCTCTAAATTTAGCCCATAACCATAAAATATGTGTGCATATGCATAAATAACATACATAGTGGAAATAAACTCTATCCATGCACATCTAGCATGCATTTACCAACATTATCATTACAGGCATCAATTAAAAACATTGCATAACAAAATACAAGAGAATACTTATTTTTATCCAACGCAGATCCAAGCAACTGTCTGTGTAAGAGTGGTTTTTCACCCAACCATATGCACTCTGTCCTGCATATACTCTTTTTGATGAGAGGAAACCCACAAGCTAGGCTATGAAGCGACCATGACGAAGGAAACAACTACAATCTTTTCTCTTTCGACCCACAACCCATTATGCTCTCTATGCTTAACCAAATGCTCATATAGAGCTCTACAGGGATCTCACGCATTCCTCACATCTTTGTCTTCCATAATATATGCCCCACACAACAACCTTCTTGGCTCAGGCGTCCCCTTGACTGATCCATGGTTGGAAAGTGCTTCCTATGTGTGCATATAAGAAGACCAACTTGCTAAATGCTATTGGAGAACCACCTACATCCTTAATTCATGGCTTATCAAGCTTGTAACACCAACACAGTTCAAGGGGTAAGGGTTCCTAGCTTGCCCAACCTCTCTGCTCACCTAAAACCATCAACTTTCCCTTCCAAATATATTGTCCTAGCTCCAAATTCAGATTTATCGGTTATACACAGTTACTATTGGTCATGAACAACAATGGAGAGCTCTGCATAAGGTAGATCTGCATAAAATATTGAGAGAGTGAGGGTTGACTCAAAGGGATATGAGAAAATGGTGAAAAGACAACTAACATTACTTCTGACATTAGAAGAAAGGACTCCTGACTTGTGACATAACTGTCACACAAAAGTGCAGTCATCCCTATTCTTTAATAACTACATGAGGTGACTTTTCCCACCAACCTCACACATGCATTCAATGATTTGAAAATAGTAAAAAAATTGAGATAATTGGCTTAACAAGGCACATGACAAAATTTTGGATGAGTTCTAATGTTGAAACTTGGAATTGGAAACAAGGATTAGCTGCCCATAGGCCCCCTTTCCTCCTCCCCTCTAGTGGAATCACAACCATTCTTGGACCATTTTATTATTTATGCACATAATATTTACATATATTTTGAATTGGCATTATAAGCCAAACACAATCCAAATAAAATATTTACATCATACATGCCTAGCCATTCTCTAGTCGGGCCTTGGCCTCGAGATCCACACTAGGAATCCATACTAGCATATTTACATCATCGTCATAATCTAATTGAATGCATTACAACTGTCAAACTGGGGGTATTACAATCGCCTCCCCCTTGGAATAACAATGTCCATGGTGTTCTCTTTATTTTAAGCAAGGTTCCATGTCCTTATTTTTAGCTTCAATTATAATGTCTTTGTCCTCATCAACATCCCTTGGATCTCTTTCCATTCTTTGGCTTCTCATACTGAGATTTTTTAGGACAACCACATGCCCAATTGCATCCTCAAAATACATTCAATGTCCTTGCATACAACATTGCCTATGCTCAAACAATGAGTCAATTCACATGTCAAAATTGTTATCATAAGATTCTTCCCTTAACAAGATTTTCATAACCATATCTGAATCATATACACATGTATATTCTCATTAAATCAACAAGAAGATGAAAATAAACCAAATACTTATTTGGATAGGCACCTTCATTCAGCTCCACATGTATCCCACTTCTGATAACTATGGCACCCACAAGACCTACCACACCCCACACAAGGATGGTACCTCTTCTTTTGCTATACGTCCCCTCGAGTATATCCACCCCTTCTAGTGTTCTTTAGGGTCTGCATCAAAGGGTAACCATGTTTCTACAAGCCTCAGATCACTTGTGCATATATATAAAATAAATGTTAAGCCAACATGTTGGATGCACCACAACATTTAATTAACCAATGCCAAGCCAATACGTCGAATGGGTTTGTCAGGCATGCAATTAACTAGTATGCTAAGCCAACTCTTCGACTGGGTTTATCAAGCATACTACAACCATTTCCAAGCCAACACCTCTGTTGGGTTTATCGGGCAATAAAAAGGAATACAACCACATGGCCCCTTCTCCTATGCAACCAGTGGTTCCCGCCAAGAAATCCATTAGAAACTCACTTGGTTGTGGCTAGTATGGCCCCACAATACCAAGTTACATAACACAAGGATGGTACCCCTTATCTTCTACATAGTCCCTAGGTCATACCCATGCCTCCAGTGCTCTTTAGTGTGAGTGTAGAAAGGTTACCAATACCCATGGAATCCTCCTAAGTACCCAAGCTCTTACTGGGTTTAACAACACTATGGAGAGACAAGCACATGTAAGGGGTTTTACAAGGTCCCTCAACCCCAAGCCACATTTGGAATTTCTTTTGCATTTTCAGCTTCAACAACCAATAGCTGCCCAAAGGGCATATTTTCATCATCTCACATGCATTACATACAAGCATGCAATTCACATGAGATGTCATCATAATAATTTTTAATCATAAAATTTCAATTATGTTTCACACAGAAACTAAATTTCCTAAACATGAGGTACTTCTCATAATATCTAGATCTTGCAGGCCATAGCACATGGTCACCCTGCAATGTGTCCTCTTGACACAATTCACAAACAACTAACTAGTCAATAACATTAATAATCCAATTCAAATATGAATTTACAATTCACCCTCCTACATAAATTAGATTTATTTAACCATGAGGCCATCCTCATATTGTTTGGCTCTTGTAAGTGGAGGAACTTTGTCCCTTCTTGTTTACACTTGCTGCTATAACCTGGACACCTACATACAACATTTCATCTTGACACAATTCTAGATCATCCAAATAGCCATTAGTAATTAATAGTAAAATTTACAAATATATTGTATTTAGAAATTAGATTTCACAGCCATGATATCCTTCTCATAATGTTTGGCCTTTGCACATGGTAGATTTTGGTATTTATTATGAGCATACCCACATTGCCCTTTCCAAGACAATTCTAACTGCAATCTAAATTTTTCAATTGGCCAAACAAACTGTGAGTATTCATTCATGTAATCCTTTCATTGCAGCATTTACAACAGTCACTTAAGTGATCTTAGAATAATAACACACAATAATTCAATCACCATCAACTATTAATATCTCGAATGCAATGAAATACAATTAATTTATATGCACCATTAGCACAACAAAATTGCAAGATACAACCACATTATCTACGCAACCAATTAAAACTTTCAATACTCATGATTACACAATCAAACATGACTACCTTCTTCATGTAATTCCTTTCCTTGCATCCATAGAAACTCATGGAATGATCTTACAATTGCTAAGAATTCTAAAATTTCAGCTATTAATGAATTGCAATGATATATATATATATATTACAACCATGCATTCACACATTTCATCTTAACATAGGTACCCACAGATATGCATTCAAAATCACAATATTTACATAATCTTTTAAGGTACATTCCCTCAATGCAACCTTGCATCCAATCCACTATGATATTGTTCTAAAACATTTATGTGCACATGTGTCCTACCATGGTAAGTGGACATCCTATCCAATGCTTCAACACAATACCCAACCATCTCCCCAATCATTGGTTAACTATTTGGGTGTTTTCCATCTTCACTCGAATGCAACATCAGAAGTTTACTCACTCCTTGCTTATTGGCAAAGAGGTTTCATCCTAGATTAACATCAATAGGGAGTTCATGGGATACTTGTGCAGTACTATAGGCTTCACAACCCAACCCCTCATGGTTTCACACATGGCATGTTATTATTTCTTATGAATGCATTCTAAATTAAAAAATATATATGGTATAAGACTCCTTTCCATTACTATCCCATAAATCATCATATCTGGTGGGATAGCATTCACCTAAGTGCATCCAATATCATTTGCAAACCAAGTCATGATAAATAAAATGAGGCTGGAGGTATTCTTACCCAATCCCCTTTCAGTACTTATGCAATCAACATAAATAGACCATTACCTACACGGTTGCCACCAACATCTCTGATGTTACTTGACTAGTTGGCCTCTTACCAAGGACCACACAACCCTTACACTGATCACTTGATCATAGATTTATTGCTCCATATTCTGTTCAGAATGTTGTTGGTCACATGCTATAACATCATCAACATCTTCAACCATGATTCAACCATCTCTTGTCACACAATTATAATCAACCACAATAATTGTCTTTAGTGGCTCATTGCATATGTAAAACTTCACTACTTTTACCAATATGCAATATCATATGCATGCACAAGAAGGTTCTCATTCAGTATCCATTATATCTTAATATGACAACTAGTGCATATGCATTTCATCTATATAATCTCTTGCATTTCCATCATTCCTATGCCAAAATTTTTGTAATAAAACTCATAAAATATAAATATATCAACAAGAGAAAAGTTGAAGACTTCTCCCTTTCCAATTCCTCATCATAACATGGAATTCCTTTTCTACATCATAGCTGATCTACTTTCATGGTTTCTTTGCCAAGCACACAACATGTCATTAGCTATGATTTTCTCACCAAGCAACAATTCAATACATACATGCATGCATAACATTTATACTTGCTACTTTCCAAGCATTCCATTATTATGCTATAAACAAGAATAGTTCAAGGTGAGAAATTTCCCTTTTTATCAATATTTCCTTATGGACATTACTCTCCAATTTTTGCTACAACCATCTTATAGACATTATGTAGGTTTCCTTGGTCATTACATCATCTCTTGTTACACTCAGATAACATGCATTGCTGGCCCAATTGATTTGAGAAATTCTGTCCAAGGCCAACTTGACCTTTCTTGGACTCCCTAGCACTTATCAACACTGCAATTAATTCAATTCCAAGTCCATGTGGATCCTTTTCAAGGTCTATTATATGCCTTATACCTCATTCAAAAGTGAGACTTTCTTTCCTTTCCCATGGAAATATTTTTTTCCACAATTATGAACCACACAACCGATTCAAAAATCGGAATGCCTCATTCCTTGATGACAACCTTTGTATGGAAACTCTAGCACAATCATGAGCCACATGGGAGTCCACATACTAGAATGTCTTATTTTGTTAGTGACAACTTGTTGAGGCCTGCAAAATCACAGGTAACAACAGTAGGGATTCTCCCCAATAAGCGTTCCCAATTAGCTCGTTATTGTTTGGTATGGGGAATTCGTTCGGTTTATGGTCTGGCTACCGTAGGTCAAGTAACGGTTAAATGTTGTTTTACCGGTTGCGGCCTGGTCCACCATTTAAGTGTATTTTTTAGTTTAATGTTTATGTATGATATGCAAGTGCCTAATTAAGTGCAATTGATAGAGATAACAAAGAGTGTCACAATGTGATGCACAGGTTCTTACCTCTCGTCTTACCTCTTCCGCTTCTAAATCACAAACATAAAACAACTTATACTAATGCTAACTAAAACTATTTAACCTATCCCTAGGGATAAATACTGTAATTAATAATGAGTAATGTACTGTAACACATGCATTTAGAATATTACAAGTAGCTATTATATTTCAGAACACATGAATATAAGTATAAAGATAAACAAAGAGATAGCTCATTGTCAATTAAAACATTCATTGCTCATATATGCTGTGGAAATTTCCTAGAAATAAATAGGACAACATTCATAACATGAAATGATTCGTAAGTTAGAACGATCTCACAGTTCATAGAAACAAGCTGAAACAAAAGTAGTTCACATTCAACCAGTCTATGGCAAGCATCTGAAACTCCAAAGTGCCTTCTCCAACATAAAACATATATTATTTATTATAAGAGGAAGTAGTTCTTCTTACAGTAACATTGCATAAAGATAGCATGAAAAAAGGTCCTTTCTTACATCTAATTCACCTATATTTATACAAACAGCAAAAACTCTTGAGCTGCCCTCTTTGCCATTTGGGATTCCCTTGACCCTTCGTTAACAAAATTTTGTCATATAGTGTATATACTTAGAAAAAGATAAATACAATATATTACATAATTAATCAATCATTTGAAGAAGTCAACTAAGATGGCCCATCTTGATCATTCATAAATTTCTTCCACACAGTTGCATCTGCTGCTATAGTTTTGAAACCAAAAGGTTATAGAAATTTGATGGTAACCTCATGGTTAGCAGCTTGAGACTTTATATTCGCCACTCTGGTCGGAATCAGACGAAGTTGGTCTTCCAATAAATGACTACTAATTGCTACCTGTGCTATTGCAGTTTTCAACACTTTTTTCATCCAATCCCTTGACTAACTGAATAGCATGTTCATCCTCTTTCCATCTTTCCTGCAATTGCTTCAAAAACCCTTCATGATCGGACAACTCTTCTAACCTCCTCCTAGAAGATCTCTGACAACGATTGTAAGTTATGAGAACCTTCCTACAGAATTATGCACAAACACTCTTTGTCCTCCTAACAGTCTTTACTAATTCTTCTGTTGCTTTTCTCCCAAATTCGATTAGCTCATACTCCAGCTTGACTGTCTCTAGATCCTTGATGGTTGCATCAGCTGTAGGTTCCTTAGTTGTTTCCAACCAAGTCATTCGTCCTTATAGAGCCTCCAGGATATCCTGTGCCCTGTCTAAGAAGTAGGAAGCTGTATTTATAATTTCTTCCAGCCTTATTTCTACCTGCTAAACCTTTAACATCTCTTTTGCCATCTGAAGTTGCATTTGATGAATCTTATTTCTAAGTATAAGAGCATGCTTCTTCAAAGGTTCAATATTTTTTTTCTGCTCCATAGCCGTTTTTAATGAGACTTCGAGTGAAGTTTTCTGAATTTCCAATGCTACTACCTGAGTCTCATAAAGCTTAGCTTTCCCCTCAGCAGTAGTCTTTTGCATTTCCAATTATGCCACTTTATCCTCTAGCTTTCCCTTCTCTTTATTCAACTCTTCAATTAACAATTTCAGATTATCTCTTTCTGCCTCCAAACCTGATGTCTTTGCTAGAGTCTCCCAAAATCTGCCAAGATGGCCTTGGACTCTTTTTCTATATTGCTTTTGGATAAAACCAAAGCATATTTGTCTGATTGTAGAGTTTGGTACTCTGCTTTGGATTCCTCAATTTCACTAATCATATCTTCATACTTCCTCTTTAAATTTTGACTTTCATTTCTTTCCTTTTTCAAGGTCTCTTTGAACTGTGTAACCTTCTTCTGGGATTGCTCTAAATCCGTCATTATTCTATCCACATTATGTTCAGTAGCTAGGGATGTGGCTACACTAGCCCTTGCCATTAATCACGGATCTTTGTTGGTACTATGAACCATTGCCTTTTCGGTCACCATCACTCCTATCTTACCTCCAGTGTTCACCTTTTTCTTGTTAGTTTTTAACCATTCAAGCTAGCTTTATGTTAGGATCTTTAACTGTCGAGAGAACAACAAGTACAACAATCAAACACAAGAGACAATGAACACAGTGTTTTTCCTTGGGGAAACCATAAATGGAGAAAACCCCGCAACTTCCTCAGAGATAGAATCAACACAAAAGGTAAAACCCCAAAACAGTAAGATGATCTCCCAACAGTAGTAACCTATTTCTTTCTTGCCCCAGTGTCTTTCTCTTCCTCAGCTATGTGCTACAACTGAGTGTGGATGAGTGTGTGATAAATAGAGAGGTCACCTCTCTATTTATACTAATTCTCAACATGACTAAAACCCCACTAGGGCCTACTTCACTAGGTGAGTCTAATAACCCTAATGCCCCGGAGCTGTGGGGACTTTAACCCTTAGACAATAGGAGGGTTACCCACAATGACTTGACATGACTTGTTTACATTATAGATCTTTCCGATCGGAACATCGGGGCATGACATGACACAAGAACATCCCAGAATAAACATCGGGTTACAATATATAAGAAATACAAGTGAATACATTCCGAAGTTACAATTACATCAACACTCCCTCTTAACTAGGAAGGTATTCTCTCGACACAATTTTCATCACTAGTCTTCTTCTCTGGATCTTCTCGTCATCTACATCTTCAAGTCATCTTCGTCTTCAAGTCATCTTCATTTCTGGATCTGGATCATCACTCGATATGGATCATCACTGGACATCATCACTGGATTTGGATCATCACTGGATTTGGATCATTACTGGACATCATCACTGGATTTGGATCATCACTGCTGGATCTGGATCATCACTTGATCTGGATCATCTCGGAGACATCATAACTAGATCTGGATCATAACTCGATCTGGATATTCTCTGGTCATCATCATATGTGCTATCTCATGGTTCTTCTCATCATAGGAAGTTCTACAGAGCTAGCCTTCTTTCATGCTGGTTGTAGGCCTAGCCACCATGTAGGTCTTCTTCAGCGCTTCTACTCGTCAGAATGGCCCGCCCAACACTTACATCTGACCTACTCGTCAGAAAGGCATGCCCAACACTTACATCTGACCTAGTCGTCAGAAAGGCACACCCAACACTCACATCTGATCATATAGGATCAATCCTATAATCACACCAAAAAGGCCCAGCACTCACATTCACTAGCATGATAGGACACAACTACTATCATTTGTGAAAAGGCTTAGCACTTACATCTTACCTACTCATCAGAAAGGCATGCACTCACATCTGATCTTGTAGGAACCAATCCTACAGTCACATCAGAATGGCCCCCAGTCCCAGACTGAGCTACCTGGTAACTGACCAGGTGCCTCCATTCTCCCGGAGAATGGCAATTGCCCTTACATTTGACCTACTCGCCAAAATGGCCCAACACTTACATCTAACCTACTCACAAGAAGGGCATGCACTCACATCTTATCTTGTAGGAACCAATCCTACAGTCACATCAGAATGGCCCCCAATCCCGGACTGAGCTACCTGGTAACTGACCAGGTGCCTCCACTCTCCCGGAGAGTGGCAGTTTCCCTTACATCTGACCTACTCGCTAGAATGGCCAGCACTCACATCTGACATGGGAGGAACCCAATCCTTTAACCATGACAGAATGGCTCAGCCCTTATATCTGACCTGCTCATCAGAATGGCTCTCTCAGTCCCAGACTGAGTGTTCCTAGTAAGTGACCAGGTACCTCCATTCCAAGAATGGCATTCAACACTCATATCTGACATGGAAGGAACCAAATCCTCTCACCATGATAGAATGGCTCAACCCTTATATCTGACCTGCTCGTCAGAATGGCTTCCAGACTCGTCATTTCCCCTTGAAAGGGAGATCGATCTGGAGAACACCAAGCTTCTCCCTGAAGTACTCAAACTTCACTCTGGCCAATGGCTTCACCAACACATCAGCTATCTGATCGTCCATCGCAAGATACTAGAGCTTCACTGCTCCCCTCTGTACCATATCCATGATATAGTGATACTTGATATCGATATGCTTCGACTTGTCATGGAACACTGGATTCTATGACAACTTCACACAACTCTGGTTGTCACAATGTATACAAGTAGCATCCAACTGGAGATCAAATAAATCAGACAGTAGCTTCCTCAACCATATTACCTCACAACTAGCTGAATAAGATGCGACATACTCTACTTCAGCTGTACTCAGTGCCACACAGGATTGCTTTCTGCCAAACCAAGAGATCACACCTGATCCCATACTGAAGCAACACCCTGAAGTGCTCTTCCTATCGATGGCACTTCCTGCCCAATCTGAATCAACATAACCTTCCAGGTTAATCTTCTGATTCATATCATACTTGAGCCCATAATCAATTGTACCCCTCAGGCACCTTAGAATATGCTTTGCAGCAATCAAGTGAACATTTCTCGGATCTATCAAGAACTGGCTCAAGGTGTTCACAGTAAACCAAATGTTTGGTCTTGTGTTAGTCAGGTACATCAAGGACCCAATCATCTGATGATACATCGTAGCCTCAACCGACTTTGAGGAAGCATCGCTCAATAGCTTTAGGTTCGATGCCATAGGTGTGGCCATAGTCTTGCAGTCCATCATCCCAAACCTCTTCAGGATCTCTACTGCATACTTCCCTTGTCCAAGGAAGATTCCATCCGCACTCTGCCACACCTCCATACCTAGAAAATAATGCATCATACCCAAGTCCTTCATTTCGAACTCGGCAACAAGCTTTCTCTTTGTATCAGCAATCAACCCATCCATACTTGTCACAAACAGATCATCTACATATAGTAGAAGCATCACTGGGTTGCCATCTTCAACCTTGTAGTAAAGGTTGGAATCTGCTTTACTCTTGGTAAATACCAAACTGGATAGAAAGCTGTCAATTCTGCCGTACCATGTCCTGGGTGCCTGTTTCAAACCGTATAGGGCTTTCTTCAATCTGCACACATGAGACTCCCTGTCATGTGTCTCAAAATCGAGTGGCTATTCTATATACACTTCCTCTTCCACGACACCGTTCAAGAAGGCAGTCTTGACATCCATTTGGTGTATCTTCCATTTCATTACTGGAGCCAGAGCAAGTACTGATCTGATGGAAGTGTATCTGGCTACAGGTGCAAAGGTTTGTTCATAATCTATTCCTTCTTTATGAGAGAAACCCCAAGCGACAAATCTTTCCTTATATTTTTCAATGCTACCGTCTGTAGCATGCTTGATCTTGTAGATCCATTTGGAAGTTACAACTGACTTCCCTTCTGGTCTCGGGACAACATCCCAAACATCATTCTTCATGATCGATTGGTACTCTTTGATCATAGCATCCTTCCATTCTTTCCATTCTGCCACTTCTTCATAACTGGAAGGTTATTTATCAATAAAATCACATAGTAATGCTACATACCCAGAGCAGGATCTGGTCCTTTTTCTTTCTCTGTGATTCTCTTCTGGAGCCTCATACCTTTCCACACCTTGGATAATTTCTCGTACCCAAGTAGGTTTCCTCTTGTGAGGATTCTTTTCCTGAGGTGGATCTATAGGTCTTTGTGGTTTTTCAAATTCTCGATCTTCTTCTTGAGCTTCTTCATTCATGGTTGTATCATGAATTCTGGGTGCTTCTATTTCTTCAGATTCTTCAGTAGGTTTCTTTTTGGATTTGTTGTAAGCTGTGTCTTATCAAATGCCACATCCTTACTGATATCAATCTTCTTGAATCTTGGGAAGTATATTCTGTAAGCCTTCGAGCTTTCAGAGTATCCCACAAATATACCCTTCTTTCATGAAGGATCTAATTTAGTCCTCTTCTCTTTTGGAATGTGTATATACACTGGACAGCCGAATATTTTGAGATGGCTGATTTCTGGTTTCTTGCTGGAGAATACTTCTTTAGGAGTCTTGTTCTCGAGTACTCTGTGTTGTACGGTTTTGTACATACACCGCTGTTCTGGCAGCTTCCGCCCAAAGGTGCATAGGAAGATCTTGATCATGAAGCATTGCTCTTGTAGCTTCCATGATAGTTCTATTCTTCCTTTCTACAATCCCATTCTGTTGTGGATTATAAGGAGTGGACAACTCCCTCTTAATCCCTAAGTCTTTGCATAGCTCTTTGAATTCATTTGAAGTGAATTCTCCACCATTATTTGATCAAAAGGTCTTGATCTTCTTTTCAGTGTGATTCTCGATCAAGGCTTTGAATTCCGTGAACTTGCTGAATAATTCATCTTTGTTCTTCATGAAGTAAACTCATGTCTTCATAGAAAAGTCATCAATAAAAGAAACATAATATGCATACCCGCTTAGTGAGCTTGATGACATAGGACCGCATACATCGGAGTGGATGATTTCCAAGATTCCTTTTTCTTTTCTTTCGCTACTTGGAAATGTCTTCTTTGTATTCTTTCCTTTCGCACATCCTTTGCAGACCCCATCATGTTTTGCTTGGATTTATGGAAGACCTTCAACAACTTTGCTTGCAAGAGGTAGTGCTCTGTAATGCACATGTGTAATCCTTCTATGCCAAAGTTCATTTGGCTCTACTGTGTCATGGACCAAGGCTTGTTCTGGATGGCCCTTCAATTTGTACAATCCTCCTTCTTGTTCTCCAATCACCACCACATCGTTGATAGTCTTTCCTTTTGGCCACATGATGACTTGACCATCTATGAATGCAACTCTCATTCCTTTTGCATCTAATGCAGATATGGATAGGAGGTTCTTCTGAGTCTTGGTACAAACAATACTTCCTTCATTGTCATAGACTTTCCAGAGTCTAACCTATAGGAGGATTCCCCACTACCTTTTATTGGATATTGGTAGTCATCTCCTAGTTTCACCTTGTGAGGTGATTCATGTTCTAATAGTCTCACAAAGGATTCCTTGAATCCCGTCATATGTTTGGAAGCCCCGCTATCTATGAGCCAATCATTGCTTCCATGAGTAATGTTTCCTGTGAGAGCAGAAATCAAAACATATTCATCCTCGCTTGAAGAATCTTCACTTTCATATCTGGTTCTTTTCTTGGATGGTTCATCATCCTCTGCAGCATGAGCATGATGTCTTCTTTTGTTGCTCTTTTTCTTATTTTGTCTCTTAGGATAATTTCTTGCAAAGTGTCCCACTTCATCATATGTATAACATATGATTTTAGACAAATATTTTCTAGTGTTATCTTTGTGAGAGTGCTTACCTCTGGAGTGATGAGATCTTCTTTTGGTTGACTTGGAGTGTACTGTGAGAGCTTGATCTTCACTTCCCATCTTCTCTTCTCGAGCTGCTATTAGAGCTTCTCCTTGAGAGCACTCTTCCCATAGTCTGTTGAAATTGACTAACTTCTTTCTAGCACAGATCCCTTGAATAAAGGAGTCCCATGATCTAGGGATACCATTCAAGTTAGTCATCACAATCTCTGCATTTTCCACTTCTTCATCTACTGCTTCCAATTGTTCCTTGATCTGATAAACTCTTGTGAAGTAAGACTGGATTGTTTCTGCATTCTGAATCTTCACATTCTTCAGTTGGTTTCTCAGAGTCATCTTCTGGTTTATGTTCTTCCCTTCAAACAATTTGGTTAGGGCATCAAACATAGCTTTAGGTGTCTTTAGGGAGGACACCTGTGGTATGAGGTGATCCTTGATAGAATCAGCAATGATCCTCTTTGCCATAACCAACTTCTTCTTATGTAAGGCCTTTGCCTCATCTCCCTCTGGAAGTGGAACGTCCTCATTGATATAGGAGTCCAACTCATTTTCTTCCAGGACCAGGGAGATCCTATACTTCCAAGCTCGGAAGTTATCAGCTCCCTCAAGCTTTTCATCAAGCTTGGTATGATGAGACATATTAATTGAGAACCTCAAATGGAAATACAAAAGATTTATATCTTACCAGGTTAAGATGTCGGATCTGGATTTGGAGCTGAAATCCTGCAGAGCTGGTTCAGGAGCAAATTAGGGTTTTGCTTTTCCGGAGTTCTGTCCGACCAATTGCTTTGAATTTGATCCCTAACTTCGATTTTAGGGAGGAGATCGGTCCAGGCCTGGGATCACTAAAAAATTCCTCTTTTGTGAAAAGCCCTAATTTTCGACAGTAGTGTTGGGTCCAAAACTGAAAAACCTCAGAATTGGATTCTGCTTCGACAGAACGATGCACCCTAGGGAGGAGAGTTATTCCAAACTTATTTTGCTGAAAATATGTAGAGAGAGATCCACAAAGTAGGAATCCCTAGTTCCCGCAACTGCACAGTGTCTTCTTCCCAGGT